>JAPZDY010000009.1:5106928-5120330 GCA_029783645.1 Ctenochaetus hawaiiensis
TGCAGCATTCACAGTAAATCCTGAGTCAGATGCTCAGTAATGGTTAAAAGTTATAAATCAGCAACAGGTTGTGCAGTTAATGATGCTTCAAGGGAGGAAAACTTCTTGAGATATCCACCACCCTGCATGTGGAGGTGACCTCAGGCAAGATACTGAACAACAAACTGCTCCTGATAGCTTTGTCATTGGTAGATGAGTTTGCATGTGACTTGGAGAGCATAAGTTCATCATAGGTTGCTTTGTATAGAAGCAATATATCGCTCCTGATGAGCAGGCTGGCACATTACATGACAGTCACAGCCATCACAAAAAAAAACTTAATGTAATCAAAAGACGTTTAAAAGTGACAAATTTTCAAACAAAATCATCTAATTACTTCAAAAAGAGTAAGATTCTCACTGAAGTGTCCTCCTCCTCGCAGAAACTTTCTTCTCATTTGTAAATTCTTTTGAAGTTTTTCCAGTCGAAAGTCTCACGGAGGCATTGTTAGGGTTTTAATTGTATAACAGAGGATTTACATTTTGACAGAGTGATGAAGTGCAAGAACAAGCTACTTTCCATAATCACGCTGCAATAAATAATAGAGGAGAATCAAATTGTGCAGCACTGATTTACATGCTGCCAATTAATTTGCAGTATCCAAATCCAACGGGTAATGAGATTATTTGATCTTCTTGTACATGAAAAAATACTTGTTCTTATGTTATCGGTCATTAATAAATTATCCCAAATTAAAACACCTCCAGGCTTACACAAGGTACTTTAGATGGAGCTAATTATTGTTTGTACACTTGCTTGTCAGATTGTGGCTGAAAGCTGCTTACCCAGACATCAGAAGCATCTCAAATTGAATTTCACGGCCTTTATTTTTACACAAACAGCAGATTAATTTGACAGGCTCGGCAGAAGAGTCTTAAGGAGTCATTTCAAAATGTTTGAGGCAGATTTTCATTAACAGTACATCATATAAGCGTTTTGAGAGATAAGCAGCTGTAATCCTTTGCAATGTAATTAGATCATAAATATTTAATTGGTTCCCAGTCAGCCAAAATGGTTTAATTGTTTCTAATTTTAGTGATGTTAAGGTTTCTTCCTCTTCACAGGAGTAGCGTTACCATAAAAATTTGCTTAGATATTTAAAAAAAAAATTTAAATGTTAAAAATTTCACTGCACAAACAAGGTGGAAATTATATTTATCAGACCATTTTCCTGCAGAACAAACTGGCCTCTCTGGGTAATTTTCAGACCCACTGAGCAAATATCCAACCATCAGGTATTAATCTGTGTTGATGTCCAGCAGGTATCTAGTTTGAGTCATCAAAAAAAAAAGGGGAGAGTCTTGCAAACTTGACAGATTTGTGTATCGGTAGAAATCAGTTTAAATATTCATAAATCATTTAATAATTTAAGTAATCATTTCTATTTCTATATGATTAATTATTCATTGGTTAGAGAGGTTATGTAGGCAGTAAAACCAAAGACAATGCACAAGGTAATTTAAAGACAAACAGATCATTATACTTTACATATTAACATATTTTTTCCATAAAGATAAAAGACTGTCAATACAGTATTCACTCCCTAAAATAAAACCCTTATATTATGGATACAGAAGGAGGTGAGTAATAGAGACATCAGCTCCATATAAATAATAGAACACTCAAACTAGTTTTCACTAAGTTTATATAAAGGCATATTTGCTCTCAAACATTTTTTCTCAAAGCTCATAACTCTTATAGCTCTTTAATGATCAAGGTGCTGTGGTTTAACCCCCACCTTCGTAAGCTGTTGTCCCACCTGCAAGAGTCACACAAAACACTCAAAATGCAAACTGATATTTGAAAATCACATTCGAGTAAACACAAAGAGCTGTCTGCTGTTCACAGGTTTGCAAAGTGAAAGCAAAGAGCCATTTTTTCTGATAAATATTTACATGGTTTCAGTCATTGTTAATTATTTCAGGTCTTCATTTCTAAGTTAATGCTTGCTGTGCCTGTTGGTCTCTTCCTATTGAGGCCCCTGTGTTACAACGACTGTTTCCTCAGCAACAGGCATCAAACTGGATGAATACCTCCCAAAGGAGCGGATGACTTTTTGCTACGTGTTTTGAATTCTGTTAGAACTGCATGTTTTTATTTTTCAAATGATTTTTTCCGACAATTAATGCAAAGCCATCAAAGTTAATGTATGTCTGGATCAATATTGATGAGGCTTTTTGGAGTTATTGATTTACATAAATGAGTGCTACATTTGTGTTTGGGGAGCATTTCTTTTTTAAAAAAATCCATGTTTATGAGCTATTTAGCCCCGCTATTTCCTGAAAACTAATGGCACTGAATGGAGATTAACTGGAAGTGTCATTTATTTCAAAACAGATTCACTGATTGAAGAGTTTTTAGGAAACATTTTGCTTTCTATTACAACACTGCTCAGGACAGCAAAGCCTAAATCATGGAGAACAAAATGTTACTATAATGTTAAACGCTTATCTGACAGATCGCAACTTATTTCAGTGAATTATTCACAAGAAAATGGGACAAACATTGTACGTTTTGAGATGTAAGTAGACTGTATGCCTCGAGATTTCGGTCTTTATTTATTTAGTCTCTTCATAGGAGCAGCATTATCTGAGGACATCTGACTGCTTCCCCTGGTGGAGAGTGGTGGTGTGGTCCACGGGGAACTCATCATCACTTTAAAACGCACCAGAGACTTGGCACAAAAGAAGCACCCGCGGGCGAGCACAGGCGCAACAGGACCGTCTCTTATTACACCGAAGGGAAACACGGTTTGCACCTTACCTACTATCTAAGAAAAGTCACCTCAAGTCAGATAAACGTGGACTTTGAGTTGAAGAAACTTACTTTGGCTGCACCTGATGCGACGCCTTTTGACTGCAGCGACAGACCGGTGATGTGGATGTGGACATTACGCACGACACTGATGTTTGCCTGAAGATCTGGACTTAAAAACACGCGATAATATTTAATTTTACTTTCCTCCTCTCTTGCCCGAACAGTCACATGACGCAAACTGTTGCTTGGAGTCCAGATTTTGTGGTGAGACTGTGTGCCAGCCGGGAGTCGCGTGTCCATTTGCCTAATAACCACAAGGAAACATGAACGTCTCCTTCTTCGAGGTGACCCAAGGCGCGCTGTTCAACGGGAGTCAGACCCTCGCCGGGACCCTGGCGACTTACTCCGGCAATGGCACCGACAACGTGGTAACCGGCGACGGCGGAGGGTCCCTGGTTCTGGTGCAAGACGAGCGCAAGCTCTTCGTTATGCGTGTGGTGCAAATCGCGGTGCTGTGCGTGTTGTCGCTCACCGTCGTGTTCGGTATATTTTTTCTGGGGTGCAATTTGATGATAAAGTCGGAGAGCATGATTAACTTTCTGGTGAAAGACCGGAGACCCTCCAAAGACGTGGAGACGGTTATGATAGGGCTCAGCTAGAGCATGGAGAGTCAAGAAGATATGAGCTGATATGAGGATCTGATCGCAGGTCAAGATCGACGTCTGCATGTAGATTAATCCTCGAAAACACTCTTTCTGTGTCCTGCTGAGGAAATATATGCAAAAACTTCACATTTCCTTTCGAGGAACGACTACAGGAAAGTAGTCCAGCGACCAATGTTTGTGCGTAAAGTTTGTGCGTAAAACCCGGGAAAATGTTTACACGTGGACTGATCTGTTGAATTTTCTGAGTGAATTTATTGTTGCCAACTTGAACAAAATGACTAAAATGTTTACAAGCTGTTACCTCATTTTTTTGTTCTTTTTATTTTGTGAATCTGAAATGATTGTCAGTGAATGTTTTTAAAACTGTCAAAAGCATGATTGTGATTTCTTATAGTTCCACCTCTGCCAGTGTAAAATACACACGGACGTGGTGGATATGTGGGTATCCTCTATACAGAGTATTTTTCTTGGTCTCGTTTGGTAACTTCACTCTTAAATAATGAATTGTTGCACGTTTTTGAACGGACTTAGTCACAGCTTAATGGAGTGATTCTGGTCCTTTTTTGGCATGCTCGCTAACTGATCTGTAAAGTGATTTTTGGACCCGTTTTTGCACTTTTGAAATCACAGCTGCATGAAATATTTTGTACCAAAAACACAAAACTTGATAATGCAGCATGCTATTAAAAAAGTGAAATGACTATATTAAACTTTGTCATTTGTTATTTATCACAATACATGCCTTGGGAACATTGCTGCAGTGTTAAATATTTCTTTGATAATTTACATATTTGAAAATTAGATTTTCACAGATATTTTTATTCTAATACTGTGATTTAGTCTATTAACTTAGAACTGAATATCAATCTTTAGAGAGATGTGTTTTTAAATTTTAAACTCAAACCAAATCAGACGTGAGAAATGTTGACATAAAATTATATTTCACATATAACTAAAGGGGAAGATTAATATCTTGAAGCTTTATCACTTCATGGCAAAGTCACACTTAATGGTGAAGTGCTCAGTAAAAGCAGGATGGCATTTATAACAGAGGCGATAAGAGGCCAAGCTGAGTTTTCCATCTAGTTGGCAACAGGCTGAGCTCATAATTGGCTTCACAGCATTTAATTTGATCTCTGTGAAGAGTGACCAGCTGCAATCAAGACACATTCAGCCTTACCCTGACTATTTAACTCCCCTGTAGCCCCCACTGCACCTCAAGAGTTTATCATTGACATCCAGTTCATCTTCTTCTTCTTTTGTGCCGTCAGAAAGTATGTAGAAGGCAGCGTAAATGGGAACCCTTATTGGAGTTTTAGAGGAATATCACACATAGCGAACACATAGGGACATACATCCTTACTCTTCCTTTCCTTTTTCTGCACGTTCACAAAGCTGCTTCCTTTCTCAAGAAAAAATTACTTTCATAACTATTTCTGTTCCAGACAGACAGAAAGCCCTCAGACTGTTTCATAGGTGTCTGATATTAGGTTTCTGTAGTATTGAGCTGAGCATTTTGGTTCAATCACACTTCTATTTCTTCTCTATTTCCGTCTGCACTCCCTCCTTCTTCTTCTCTCTCTCTCTCATGGTCCTCACTCTGAAGCAACCAATGTTCTCATTATTATTTCAGTACTTGTTAGGAGAGCTGGGGTAGATGAATCCTTACAAACACACCCATGCATCCACACATGTGCCCATTCATCGTGCTCACATTGGACAACAATGTGCAACGGACCAGCAAACTCTGGAAGTGTCTCAGAAAAACAACATGAATAAATAAAACTTAGTGGATAATTAGACTTTAACGACTGAAAACAACTTTAAAATCTGTCTCAGACACAACATATAGAATGTGTTTAATCCCATATCCAACAAAGATATTTAAGATACAAGGACTACTGACTGGGCCCCTGTGGATCCCAAGAATTAACTACTATAAGAAGCATAAATTATTATTATAACCAGTTCTTGGGAAAGTTATAGTTACACTTGTGTCACATGACAAAATATTGGCTTTTCTGGTATTACTTAGTTTTCAGTATTTGAAAGCATTATTTGTGTTTTATGGTGAACTGGCGTCATTTCGACTTCAATACAAAATAACTGAAATAATTGCACAGTCATCACAACTTCAACATTTTTTTTCTCTTTCAACCTGAAAGTACACAGAGATCTTGTTTCAGTATAACTTCCTATCGAAACAAAGGTTAAAATCAGTGTAATTTAAACAGGGATTTAAATTTGTACATAATTTGTCTTTTGTACATGACAAAGAGAAGTTAATATGAAAGAAAAAATATATTTATGCTTTTAAACATTAGCTGATTACCATACTTTCCTTCTGAAGCAGAAAAATATGCATTTGAAAGTGGACTTTAGACTAAATTCTCCTCTGCAGTAAACGCTTTCATTCGGTAAGAAGAACTGGTATTGAAGTAATTATGGCAAGTCTGTGTTAACCTTCCAATTTCTTCCAAAGCCTGTAATATAATCCTGAGGGAATAAAATAATAAATGTGATCTGTAATTGTTCCCATGTGCCAGTAAATGCTTGTATGCTATTTTTTGGAAAGAAGACAGTTATTCAGTTGTTAACTTGTTACACTGAAACTAAAAAAAAAGATATTATAAAGGTTAATGGGCATTGCGATGACATAATCCTCAGTGGGTAGGTTTAGTTTAATGACACTGCCTGCAGGTATGGGGTGGCTAAATGAGTAGGGGGTCTCCCTGAGGTGCATGAACATGGTAAGATGTGCGTTGTTTTGTCACTCTGGCAGAGCTCCCAAAGTTTTTAACAGTGTCCCTGCCTTAAATTTGCTACTCTGTTGCAAAACAGGGACCACACCAGTATAAACAAATTTGGTAAGACTGATATTTAACGAGCACTTTGGCATGCTGTGCTCTCTGAAAGTCCGAAACCTAAAAACACAAAAACAGAACAGAGCATTTGAAAGTCAGAGTTCATCTGCAGCAGCGAAAGTGTAAAATGTTGCTCGAAATTCTGCGAATGAACTGGTTATAAATGACACATACAGTCGGTGCACAATTTAAATGCCACTTACATGTATAAACAGGAATTTATAGAAACAGTAATTAGCACTTCAAGGACTGTATGTTAAACAACCAACTTACAATTTAGTCTTCATCAACTAAATATGAGCCAGAAACACAGGCTGCTGAAACAAATAACCAGTTTGCAAAAATCTTACATCCTTATTTTATGCTGCACTAAAGAAACACCACACCACTGTGATTAGCATTGACTTTTGTATTTTAGCATACATCACTAATGCAAAAATGGCTGCATATGAATGAGACTGCAGGGTTTGATTTAACTGAGAAGAGAGAAAAATTATTGTGATCAAAAATTTGAGAATAAGCCAGCATTCTTGATGGGTTTATTCAAGTTGGCGAATGCACTGAAGAGTTCTAATTACATTATATTTCTATGATTCTTCCATGTAGCACTTGTCACATTTTTTCACACAAAAGTCTATTCTTGACTTGGCTGAAAGTCAATTAATTTTGCCCACCATCTTGCATTAATATCCACTTTAAGTAATTTTTTTCTCACTTTGGAGGCACTATGAGTCACCCACTACCAGTAAACATGAGCTTAAAAGTTAGCATTGAGCACCATCCATGTTTTTTTTACAATAGATTGTGGAAATATGAATCATTAAAGAGCTTCTTTTGCCAACTGAACAGTCCACAACAGTCACTTTGAAAAGGAAGCAGGTATTGTTTGGGCCTACAAGTGGAGCTGCTTGAGAGGGGGTCATTGTTATGATGAGTCAGGTGCACCAGCAAAGGTTGGATGTAGTTAATTATAATTGGTGCATGAAGAGGATATTAATAAGCTAATGTTGCAGTGGCGGTGCAGTAACAACACATTAACATGCTAACCCTTCACCCCAATCAACACGTGTGCAGCTCTGCAGGTTTGGTGTGTTTTTAAGCCCTCGTGCTTTAGAGCTACTGTACATTTTCTTGTCAGGAAGCGTCACCACTGACCTTTTACAACAGAGACCTCACAGGAAATAATGAACCGTGCGCTGGCCATCATATCATGACGGAAATAATGGTGATTAAACCAGCGGTGGCATTCAGCACTTAATTGTGACAAAGATAACTCCCCCAAGAAGCTTTGCTTTAAATGAAAAAAAATCCCGAACATATCACAGTGAAGGTCTCTCGTAGTTCTTTCACTTTTCACAGGAAAAGTTTGACACAATACACATCTATCAGTGCAGGTGACACTTGTGGGAAAAGTCATTTTTAATTCTCTCAGTATTTTGATTAGAGGGCGAGATACACAAAAGATCTGTTTTCTATGCCGACACAGGTCCCACAAGGATGGAGTGGCCTTTCTCGGCCCCATTCAATCTGTTTCTAATAGGATGTGTTGCATTCAAAGGAGGAGGCAATAACAATACATGCAAGGAAGGTGCGGAATGAAAGCGGTGGCTCATATCTCACACAGGTGAGTGGATGTAAACACTTCTCTCTCTCTCTCCCTTTGGTCCACTTATGCACACACACACACAGACACACACATACAAAGTGGTATGCCTTGGCAATCAATACCCCCACCTGCTACCTACACATTAACCATTGCATATTTTACTTTCATTACACTTGAACACAGCTTTTTTCAATTACCACGTTGCCAAAACGATATGTTCACCACAATTCATTATTTTTCAAAGCAGTTCTATTAATTTTCATAGCTTTTGTGAGACTCCACTGACTTGAGCCCATTTGTGCTGACTGAAACTTGAGGAATTACTAAAAAACAATAAAAGGAAACACTCTAAACATACAGGTGCACACACACACAAACCCACACAAATAACATAGCACATAAAGACAAACACACATCTCTCCTTCACATCACCTCAGGCAAATTCTGCTGCATCCTTTTTCAGCAGAGATCCAATAGTCCTTGCATTCAAACTCATGAAATTTTAAACAAATCTATTATGTGCAGGCAAATGAACAACAAACAGCAGAATTGCCTCGTTCTTTCCATTATCCACAACACCATGAAGGGAAAAGTTGGCGAGAATGTGCACATACGAATGTACACATTGACATGTGCACACGTACATAAACTCTTAACTCAATTAACGCGTTGGGAACCGTCCACAAAATAATACACCTACGTCATTTCACACTCACAAATGTGTTTCCACGCTGCACATTTTCTCTGCGTGAATGTGAGCATCGTTTGCCAATGCGACTGTTGTTGATTTCATAACAGCACTGTGCTGTCAGCTGAAACCCCGAGGCATTTTCATTTTTTGGTGATGTGATGTGTCACTGTGCTTTATGACCAGTCCTGAACTCTGCCTGCCAATGTGTCAGCGTGCTCTCACTCCGACAGTTCAGTCCTGATGCTTTCTGTCTGTCTGTCTGTCTGCACGCTCAGAAATCTGTCCTCCTCAGACAAAATGAACAAGCAATGCCTTCGAATTTATACAAACATATTGTTTGTTATTGCTGTGCAATAATGGATGAAGTGAGGGGAAAGAATAAGAAGGTACAGTGATTATACCCTAATGTTTGTTAAATAAGAAAAAAAATGTGGCTATGGTATTTAAGAGAAAATTGAATGTTCTGGTGAAAAGAGGGAACCACAAAAGCTTTCCAGTTAAAAGAAATTAATTATCCTCCTTTCTTAATAACTTCTTTTTATGAGAACACTTATTTCATTTATGTGCCTTTTAAAAAGAACATTAATTGCTATAAGCTCAAGGATGTACTGGTTTTTACACTCACTAAAAGGTGAGACTTACAGTCCATTTTGGTTGAGTCATACAAACAATATGCAAATTTCTACTCAGTATTCACAGGTTTAGCTCCAACATGTGCTATTTTGTGTAAAGAGTCTAATCATATTCAGAAGGAACAGATGTCTACGATAAAAGGAAACAAACAGAGAGGAAGCCAGGAGTAGTGTGATCTTTAGCAGCACAGGCGGCCACACAGTCTGATTCTGTGCTGCAGATTTAATGCATCGAGAGAAAAGAGGGCAGAACAGGTACATCAGTCTGTGACTTACTGTTATTGAGAATGACACGCTCTTGCCGAAGCTCTCATTGAGGAAATCATAAACTATTCCAAAATTAAATTACCCACCGAGCCTCAAACCCAAAGTAAAGTTTTAGATGCTGCATAATATCACAAAGGCTCATTGTCTGTGCAGGCCTTCAGCAGTGAGGTTAAATCTAATTCTCGTGAGGGATGGCGAGTCACTCGTTGCACTGAACCATCTTCCACTGCAGTTTTTTATATTGAACCGAGGATCACGTCTAGGTCAATCCTGCATCTGGATACAAGCACAGACCCAGTCAGGGCGAGGAGACAGCTCGGCACAAGGGATGGCAGATCAAAACGGAAGAAGGGAGCCTGGCACAGGTCTTGTCTGATTAAGTCGGCAAGGAGCATCGGAGAGAGGGAGCCGAGACACAATGACACCAGCTTGGCTTTCTTAGATGGAGAGACAATCAACTCGGGACTAATCAAGCCCACGATAAACACACGGCAAACATCCAGCAGAATGGGAACTTATTCTGTCTATAGCAGAACGGCATTAATACGCTTTTCTCTAATGACTGCGTCCTCTCAGGGGGATCGTGGGTGTCTCATCCAATTGATTTCCACTGAAAATCACTTATATTGACCATATACTGGTGCACTGTTCTGCAGCATCATTACGGACCCAACACACCTCCTCCAACCACTTACATCTAAATGGCAAAATGCAGGTTAATTGATGTTTGTGGCAAGCTAGTTTATTGTGTATTAATAAACTCAGAGTAGGCACAGAGACGTGTTAATTGGCTCGAGTTGGTGGTAAGCACTATACAAAGCTTGCCCACAGCCGGGGGAGGTGGTTGTGGTGGTGGTGGTGGTAGGGAGTGTCTGTCAGTCAGCCCTACTCCTTAGGGAGAAGAGAAAAAGAAGAGAGAGTGAGAGGAGATGTATTCAAAGCCTTATCTCACATTGCTTCTCCGGCTCCCTTTCTACATCATCCCTACACAGCAGACAGTGAACCGCCAAAGAGAGAATAACATCCACCCTCTGCGGCCTGTCCTTCACTCCATTTCGGCTGTGTCG
This sequence comes from Ctenochaetus hawaiiensis, assembly GCA_029783645.1. Classification (NCBI taxonomy): domain Eukaryota; kingdom Metazoa; phylum Chordata; class Actinopteri; order Acanthuriformes; family Acanthuridae; genus Ctenochaetus; species Ctenochaetus hawaiiensis. Next base: position 5,117,517 of record JAPZDY010000009.1, read on the forward strand.
TGTCACGCTTCTGCTCTCATCGTCTCTAGATATCATCTCTTTTCATCTCTCCTTTTTTTTCATTTTTCATTGAAAATTGCCACCGCAGAGGCGCCAAACTTCGTCTTCCTCGATGGGGTCGAGGCGACATCGGACTGAGCCTTTCTGACTGTCCGGTCATTCCAATCAGAGATTTACTAATCACCTGCTGCAGGGATCAATCAGAAACAATTTCAGCACAACTTCCTGAAAGCTCACATGCACAATCTGGCCTGCGAAATGTCAGCACTCATTTCCCGGCAACTGCGATTTCGTGTTGTTGAGCAGTGTTTTTATTAAGGTTTTAAACAGAGCTCATTCATGAATAACAGACAGCGAGAGGAAGAGGAAACCTTATAAAAAAAAATGATTGTGCTCTTCACTGTCATTATCTAAACAAACCCCAGCGTACCACGCTCAGGCAAACACTCTCACACGTGATTGTGAACACACACACACACACACTGCTGCCACCACATAAGGGCTGCAGGGTGGTGTTGCCATAGGAACGGGGAAAGGTAATGGCCATGTTCTTGAGCTGATGCCGCAGGAGGTGAGGGGCAAAAGAGGGGTGTGTGGCGGGTTGGGGGTGAAAGTGAGTCAGAATCCCGGACTAATGATAAGAGCTTTAATTTCATATCTGCCATACTGTCACCATCTGTCGACCAACAGCGTCGACAACTCTGGAGAACGGCAGCGAACCAACAGGATGGCATTTGGAAAGAATAAGTTTAATAAGTTCTGGGCAACACTGGTGCCACGCTTTTTTTTTGTTTTTAATGTGTTTTGAAGAACATCCGGCTAATATGGTTAATAGATTCAGCTGTGAGATGCCCATCTCTCCACCCCTGGGGTATGAATAAATGATCCCTAATGCTATGAGGTAATCCTCTAACCAACACTGATGACCGTATCTGTGTGTGTGTGCATGTGTGTATGTGTGTGTGTGATTAAATATTACTGAGAAGTGCAAATAATTTAATCATACCTCAGCAGACCACTCCATATACAGAGCTATTTAAGCATCAGCAAGCTCCAGGATCTCATTCATATTTGACACATGATAATAAATCAGATATGCATTTATGGTTCTTAAAATGTTCTTAAAATAACTTGTAAATTCTCGTGTCTTAATACTATGGGGGATATGGTTTAAATCAGTATCATATCAATGGAAATCAAGAGGTTTAAATTGACATATGATACAGAATAGCTATGCTGGGAAGCAACTAATTACATTTGCTTATTTTAGATGGACATGTTGCTGTGTTTACTCCATTACATTTATTTAAAAACTATGGTAATTTAGTGTTCCGATTAATTTAATAAATATGATCCATTCATATCGATTAACCCAGTAGTTAAAAATAGCTGGACACTAATCAACTACATTTACAAACTGACTGAGTGGAATGCTACTTTTCTTTAGTGATTTTATTTATTCTTTTCACTAGTGAAATGTGGCCATTTCAAAAACAAAACAATCAAAATTTTGTTAAATGCTGCAAACTTTTGGAGGGGATTTTGCCCTATTAATAAAACCCAAATGGAAAATTTAAAACAGAAAACTGTGAGGCCACAATGCAAGTATGAGGGATAATGAGTAATCAAATCTAAAAACGTATAACATATGCAGAAAAATACACAAGTTTCTATATATTCATCATAGCAGTGCTTAGCTGCTTTGCTTAAGCTGATCACCAGTGATTAAGGTGGAATGTAAGCAGGTTAAAGTTGTCCAGTGAGGGTTTTATTTAAATATTCCACATGATATTTGCTGTTATGGTTTTCGTGATGTACTTTTCTTTCTTCACTCTTTGTTTCTTCCGCGAGAGTTGATGAGAGGTGTTCGGGCCACAGAGGATGAGAATTATCTTCCAATTAAAGTTAGTTTTTGTAGTTTCCTCATCTCTAACAGAGTTGGTCATCACCTGCTCCTGCGGTTGTTCCCAACCCCTCCTTTCCTCCTTCTCCGCCTCCTCCTCTTTCACCACTTGATGCCTCCCTTTGTGTCACTTTACCCACATGACGATAGGGGCCTTTTAAAAATAGAGACGATCCACACAGATTACAGCGTTTTAATTACAGAGCTGTAGATGCGACGGGGGTGTGGAGGCCCCTTCCACTGACAGGGAGTGGGGGGGGCGGGGGCAGGGGGGCGTTGAGGAGGGAAGAAGAGTTGGAAGGCAGAGCGGTACAGTGAATGTAAACTGAGTGCTAATTAGTGTCGTGTGCCGCGGTGAAGCTCAGGCTGCAAACGTCTATTGTTGGTTGTGTTGAAATCTAAAGACGTCATAAATGCACACCTGCGACCACATCACACTTTCAAAATGACCCAATTTGAAACAAGGCAACTGTATCACGCTCAGTTCCTTCGATAAGGAAACTCTTATTCTATGGTCAAAATCATAAAAAAAGCATTAAGTTTAACAAGTAAGTCTCGATCTAAATCCCCCTGGCGTTTATTAGCGTTATCATTATACGAGTACAACACATAAGACACAACACTATGGCTGCGGTGTTAAATGTTAAACCATCAACTGCAATTTTACTACAATTGCTACGATTTTATAGTGTAAATATAAAGCAGGTGATTATACACATGCACAAATCTTGTTAGCTGATTATGATGTCTTTAAAAACCCTTGTGCTAACTGTTGAAAATGCTAATAAAGTGCTAGAAAGTGCTAGAGGGTAAAAATTAAATGCTATCAAACATACCAGATAGATAGATAGATAGATAGATAGATAGATAGATAGATAGATAGATAGATAGATAGATAGATAGATAGATAG
>JAPZDY010000009.1:5121756-5134588 GCA_029783645.1 Ctenochaetus hawaiiensis
AGATAGATAGATAGATAGATAGATAGATAGATAGATAGATAGATAGATAGATAGATAGATAGATAGATAGATAGCTGTTGTGATTGTGTGAAGAGTTTTAGAAAAGTGAACTTAAGTGAACTGATAAATGTGTGTCACCGATTGCAAAGAATGTAATATCTAAAATGCCTGAGGTTTTAATTTAAATTAAATTGTGGGTATTTTTTACTTTGACATTTAAGAGGGAGAGATTTGTGCCGTTTGATCAGTGTTATAAAAAACTAATTACATCCACTGTGATTCACTGTTGTAAAATTATAAAACATAAAAACTCCAGAGCGGGTGGATGCTTTTATAGACGGTCTAATATAGTTTTTGTTCTTTGAGTTACCAGCTGCTCTGTTTTGGCTTCCAGAGTAAGCTTAATTACACAAGGAGCCTGCCTACTATAGGTCAATGTAGTGATCACAGATGGAGGAAGTGTGTGTGTGTGTGTGTGTGTGGTTTGGTGTGTATGTGCTGTGTGGGTGAGTGTGTGTGTGTGTGCTTAGTGTTGCTTGTGTTTTGGCACCTTGGCAACCTGCTACTGTGTGCCTCTGCATTTCAGCGAACAGGTTAGAATTACATACTGAGCATCTCTGTTGATAATATGAGCCGAAGCTCTTGCATATGGTCAGAGGATATTTCTTCACATGCCGAGCTGTATAATCCACATGCTTTCCAGATTTTCCTGCAAGTGTGATTTATTGTCTCAGTCTCTTCTGTTAGCTTAAGCTCTTTTTATTTGCAACGACCTGCACTCTGTGTAGCTCAAACATAAAACTATATAACCGATCTTGAGTCTTACATTATAATGTCATAATTTCTATTTTTTAAATAATTCTTGCATATAAGAGAAAATCTTCATTTTTTCTCCCTTCCTGTGGAGTGGAGCTTCACCTCCTGTACAGGTAGATACTGTTATTCTCAGCCACTGTGCCTCCAGGCAGAGAGCCTCATTAAAGTCCCATCTCTCCTCCCCGGGCTCCTCAGCGCCCCCCCACTATCCTGCAGCAGCTCGCAGCGACCATGATGCCTCCTGGCTCCGCTGATTCCATTAGACCTGGCGGTCATGTCAAGGAGGGTAAGGCGAACTGTCAGCACACACAAACTAAACTTCAGGATTTCACACTCAAAGCTGTTCTTGCCTGTCTGTCACATTACCGACTCGCTAGCAAGCACTAAGATATATTATTTACGGTCTCCTCTTCGTGCTTGTACAATTACATGAAATGTATGTGTATGAGTTTGTGCGTGAGAGTGTGTGTGTTAAATTAATTTCTGAGTGCCGCAGCACATTTTAGTCATCTAATTATTGGAGAGAAAGTTTTGTGAGACATTGAGATTAAGTTCAGACATTCAGCGGTTAAAGTTTTTAACAACTGTTACTGTACTTACAGACTTTAGGGTAATGGCTGTCAAAGCTCAAAAATATCCTGCTTTAAGGTTATTTATGTGATAAAACAATCCTGTGCTCTAATTTAAACTGAGAACATGTAATATTGTTTAAGGCAAATACTGTAGACTGTGTAAATCTTTGCATTTATGGTGCAAATGTGTTTTGACAAAATGCTGTCATGCCTGTTTCAACTATACAATGATAGCACAAAATTACTTGCTGGCTAATATAACAGTTTCACACTAATTGACAGCCAGTGTTGCTAATTTTTAATGGATGAATGTGAATTCCTTGTTTATAATATTACATAATGCTGTTTATTCTCAATGGGATTTTCAATTTCAGAAGATGAGGAATAAACGATGGAAAGTGATAAAACTAACAAAACAATTTCCCCACATAAAGTTATATCAAAGAAATAATGTGTATGAGATGTTTTGAGGGTTAAGTTAATGCAGCCCAGCCAACTGTTATGTTTCATTAAGTCACATGTACTTTACATTGTCCTCAGACTTTTATCAGCTGACATTATTGCTATATTATTCATGGAATTTACTCAGGATTACCCCTTATGGTGAAATATCTAAAGTTTTTTTTGAGTTACTGAATGTTGCATCACTGAGCTAAGAAACAAGTAACATCCCATAGTATTTAATAATTTATCAAATATCACTCAAAACCGTATCCAACCACCATAAAATGTTCTTAAACGACAGTGTAATTATAGCAATCTAAGTAGACTTAACTAAATCTTAGTCCAAAAGCATATTTATAGTGCTGGGAAGGAATTAAATAATTTAGTGAGGTGAGTCATTGTTGAGCAAATGTTGACCAAAAAAAGGAGGAGAGAAAATTGAGTTTGGCACCTCACATCCACCGCCTGGCTTTAACACAATGTGGGTTAATCACCTGCTCACCCTGAGGGAAGAGGACAGAATAGCAGGCTGATGAAATGCGTAAGACAATCAGAGGACTTTCAGATAGCAGGCTGATATATCTGTGTGTGTGTGAGTGGGTGGGTGTGTGTGTGTGTGTGTGTGTGTGTGTGGACCTTGTAGAGCTGATGGTGACCCTGAAAGTAACAGGTCACCACGAAGAACCACAACCGTGTCAGCTCTCAGCTCGTTCGGATACTCCAGCCCTCCATCAGGCCCTGCGGTGGGAACCACACAAGGGTCAGTCAATAAGTTAATGGATTGAGTCAAATTTGATTAAAAATTGCTCTTGGATTTTTTAATTGGAATAAAAAGTAACATGAAACTGATTTTGACCATATCACCCTGTTGGAAAGCGTTTCCATGCTACCAACATTCTTATCTTAATATAATACAGTGCAGAAAAAAGTTAACTGATTTTTATTTAGTTTCAAAGCAAACTCATATTCTTCAACTCCAAATGGAAAAACAGCCTGATTTCATTGTCCAAGTTTCTCTCAGCTCACTGTTTAGTTGTCCTTCGTTTCAATGCATTAACAGTGAGGCAGAGAATTCTTTTTTTCATGTAGGTGCTTTGGGATGTTTTACAAAATACAGGTATATAACTCATATTTGATGAAGTGAAGTGGAAAGCTATTCACAAAATCAAGGACCAAACTTTTATTGTTCTGTAAAACAATCTAGCTGTCAGGTGAAGTAGTTTTTACTTTCATTTTAGCTCATATTTTTAAAGATTTTCCTGTGCTAAGTGTCCACCTTGTCATCATTCGTTATAAAAAGTAACCAATCGTTTTTTTCATGTCATTTCTTTGACTCTGAACTCAAAACTTTTAGTGAAAACTGCAGTGAAAACTTTGTAATGATCTCAGTTTTGCCACCAGAAAAAAAGCTGATCTGGTTATAATTCGAGAGCCTGACCTCTGACCCCTGTCACATCCTGCTGTGGTCAACCAAGACTCCAACAAAGCCAACACTTCTCCACCACTCAGAGACAGATGCATAGCTTTTCATATGACGGCACATTAAGTGTCAGATGAAGTAAGAGTCAACTGCACATTCATCACTCTGCAACCGACTGAACACTAATCAGATTTTATTTTCCTCCAGGAATTAGTTTGTATCAAATTATGACCCACTCGCAGGCTAAGACATTGGATACAGAAGGCACCAGAATTTAATTTCGAGGGACCTCAAAAAATCTATGAGATTTCAATTAAAAGAGAAGGGACATCATCTGTGTAGAGAAATCATGGTGTGAGGCAAATTTCAACCCCTGCTTTCTTTCATTAAACCCATTTTTAGCTCAAACTTACTCATTCCATGAAGATGAAGGGTTTTAATTTCTGAAGTGTGGCAGAACTTTACTTTTTTAGAGAATTTGCAGATTTTATTATCTTAATAAAGCGCAAAGATCTAGCAAACTTTAAGGAGATTTATATTTACATTTAATATGAAATAAGCTTCCAGGGCAATTGTTTTACGTACCCGGACTCTTTTACAAGATTATGATTAAATTATAGACTGACAGTGATTCCCTAGGGCTCCTGAAATAAGAGAAGATGTTAATACAGTTTGAAAAAGGGTGATTTTTGCCATGAAATATTTATGATTGAAACTTATAATAAGACATTCTACATTGCGGGGGAGCGAGAGAGGAAATGTATCATGTCTACCAGGCTTTGCTTGAAGACCACGTTGTCACTTACCAAATAAAACTGTCAATATTTGAAGAGGAAAAAGTAGCTGTAGAGTGCAGATTTGTATAAATTGTCCTTGAAATCACAGCAAATAGTTGTTCCCTCACACACATTTCTGAGAGCCGAATACAAAGAGAGTTTTTACTTTCTCTTGAGAAAAAAAGACTATTTAAAAACCACAGCAAGTTTAGAAATATTAACTATGGATTTACCATCCATTTATCAAATTTATATCTCAAAAATACATGAATATATACGTCATTGCACCTTTTTTTTTTAAAAAAATTGTCTTCCAAGCTCATGGAAATATCCAGTTCTCATCAACTACTGATGAAAAATTGTGTGTCTTGTGTGTGACCGGGCCCTCCATCCCTCCTTCCTCCCCTCCTAACACCACCAGGATTTTGGTAACTAACGTCACTTCCACAGCAGGTAAAATCAACCACACATCAACACTCAGCCAACAGCTGATTAACACAGTCTGCTCCCATGATGTCACAGGTGCCCCCGAACGGGCTGACAAGGGAGGTGACAAAAGCAAAGCTTTGCCGTAATTATGATGAAAAGGGTACTGATTGGAGATGCTACCACTGATTACGGTGCTGTTGATTGTAAATGGCCGAAGAGATGAGTTTCATCAGATGCTTCGGGTTCGTGTTTTGCTTTATCTTCGGTTTCTTTTCCGAAAGGGACATCAGGGGCTGCTGATGCAGACACAGAGAAGAAGAGAGGGTGATTTTTTTTTAATTCACCCATGAAAATGGGTTTCAAAATGGGCACCAGTCGAGAAAAACAATTTTAAGGTTATTCATCTTATTTTAATGATCGGGATTTCACACATATGTATTTACAGTTCTTGTATTTTAATGTAAAATAGATGAAACAGGCAAATAAATGTAATTTGCTCTGTTAACAGCTTCCATATACCTTTACTTTGTTCAATCTACATTACACAAATTATCCAGCAGGGAGCAGCAATAGATGTTAAGTGTGACAGCAAATAGACCACAAGCTGTGCAAAATATAGGCTTGACATATATATAGAAGATGTATTCTTGTATTGACAAGCATTTACAGTGACTCTGCATTCCACACGTAGCGCTGATGTAGGCCATGCATACCACTATAGGCAACATAGCACAAGTGTGACACCCCTTCAGATCTATTGCCACATAACACACTGTGACCTTGTGTTGCAATACAGGTTCAAAGGAGGCAGGATAAAGGGAGACAATACAAAAAGGGAGACAATACAAGCAATAAAATCCTGAGAAATGTATTAAAAGAGTGTAATTCACAAACTGAAGTGAATATTTTGGAAATGCTTTAATAACATTATGTAATTATTTAATCATAAAAACAGCTTTAAAATCATTTTGAAGGCACACTGAGTTGAAATATGTGATTGGTGTCTCAATCTCAGTCATACAGGGCCCGATCATCTGTTTCTGCAGTGCACTGCTTGGGTTTAGCTAGCTCAGTTAGCCATGCAGCTAGCAGACCACGTGGAGCTCTGGGGAGTGTTGGTGTTTACAGCACCATCACAGGAGCTTTGACCACCATGAGGAGGAGATCAAAGGAGAGGGCAATCCAGTGGATAATGCCAATGAAGAGCTTGGCTAACGGCACCAGAACCTAGCGAGGTGCTAAGCAACTCAAACAAGCTCTGCAGCCTTTACAAAGGCAAAGTAGCAGAAAAGACATTGATGAGGGAGCTAAGAAGAAAGGAGAGTGATGAGAGAGAGTCAAGAGCAAATGTGACTTAATTTTAGATGCTGATGAGAGCTTCGCAAAATAAAAGGCTGCAAGACAGACTACATGGTGCACTTGTTTGATGTGCCAAATTAGCCCATTTTGACAAAGTCTTAACCAATGAATGAAGCCAAGTGTTAGCAATGTATTGTCTCTGGTTCAGGTTATGTTAGCATGGCATGCTACTGATCTGAGCTGTGTGCAACATTTGTGCAAACTTTGGTTCCCACATGGGAAAAAATGACTAAGCATTCAAATAAACTTCAAGACATACATTTTTAAGACATCAAAAACATTGTTATAATGTGGCTATGAGTTTGTTTTTGTAGTTTGCACATACATCTGACCATATTGTTACAGTAACCTGAAATATGTATTTATAACAGCAGTATTCTACTCAGAAACAGTGGGGGCACAAATACCATTTTTTACATAATGTTTCTTTAAATAGCATGTGAAGTAGTTTTGTTTTTCTCACTGGTTTGAACTGAGATAAAGGGGATTTGTTCAGTGCTACAGTGTGACCCCATCCTTAAGTTTTGCAGTAAGTTGCTGGCAGTAGTAGATACAATATAACAAGTGGTTTGAATAATAAAGAGAGCAACATGTGGCTGAGACAGCTGAGGTATAGGAAAGAATGTCCACGTCAATTTAGTGGATTGTTCTGTGACAACACATGTCGTCTCAGTTCCCACATTCCTTGGCATCCACTGGAAATAGTTGCAGGATTTGGAGGTTTATTTTGGAGTTTGAGAGCTGGATTGTACTGTGACAGTGCAGGTTTTGGGGGGTGCAGGGCTTCAGCAGCAGCATGGTCGGGTGATTTTAAAGATGGAAGAGTAAAAGCAGCACCCAAATCTCATAACACAAGAGGATTAAGAGCTCAAATGGGGAGAATGTGCCAGTACCGCCGTCTCTCCACTGTCTCCAAGGTAATGCCAGTGTTTACCCAGCTATTAATATCAATCCAACACACGCCGCCTGTCATTGAGACACAAGTGAGACTGATGAGAGAGACAGGGACAGTAGGTCAGGTGGGGTTAAAGAGAAATATATATTCAAAAGAGGGATGAGATTAGAGAACAGCAGCAACAGGATTAGTTAGGAAAATTAATGAAGCTAGATTGAGAAATTTGTATATTTAGAGAGTAAATAAATGAGAGGAGGTGACACAGTGCATCCACTAAATCTCTCAACACTAACAAGGGAACAGTGTGTTCTTCAGTTGAGAACAAACACAGGAGGTGGAACATGAAAGATTGATGAGGGATGTAAAGTGGTGAGGTGGGGATTGTTCAGAGGGTGGAGCACCCTGTCACAGTATGTATGTACCAAAATTATGGGAGACAGACACCCAGCTACTTATTTCAGCTGGTATCTTTTCTTTTTTTTTTTTATTATGGTGACTCCTAAAATGTATCATATTCCAAACTGTATATTATCCTTTTATTGTTTTTTATATTTCTACTGATGTTGTTATTACCATTTTTTGATTTCATTCATATTTATTTGAATAATTGTGACTTTTAACGGCTGTTTAGGTCATAAACCTTTTTGTTTTTGTCCCATTTTGTCCCATTTTGTCTTTGATGTATCCAGTTTTGTTATGTCCAAAACCCAGCATCCCCGGGGATCAATTATATCTAATCCAGTCTATTACACGTTGTTTTGAACCTGCCTAAAGCCTCAAAGCAGTGTTATTAGAGTCGGAGCACTGTCCTTCTAGATTACAATAATCACTGAATACTCACTCAGGCTTATTTTCCATCTTAATTTTCTCTGTTTGCATCATATGATTCACCTGGCCGTTGCTGTGCCACAACACATTTTCCATCCAGTCAGAATATGTTCAGATGCATCCAAAAGAATACACGATGACAGAGGAGAGTGAGGAGCAGCTTAGCCTTTTTATTAGGAAAATAATAAATATCTAGGAAAAAATATATATTTCAACATCATCGCAAACATTTCAACTTCATTTCCCACACAGTGTGTTCTCAGTGAAAACAGTGTCTGTTCCTCTATCAGATAAATATGATTCGAGCTGCCACTCAGCTAGCAAAGGCAGATCAGTTAATACTCAGTAAAGAACAGCTTATTAGTTTTTCTAAGAACTCTTGATTTGGTGTCAACACACACACATACAAACACACACACACATATATGTACAGCTGTGTTGTGGGATTATGTCAGAGCATCGTGTGCTCGTCAAAGAGATCAGAGACCGTCAAGTGCTTGTGGTGGCCTGGAAGTCGACCAACTTCAAAGCATGTTCCCCGAACCCTCCACCCCCCGTTTACCCCTCTGCCTCCCCCTCGTCTTTCCAGTTTAAACACCTGGCTCCTCCTTTTGAACGTCATTTTCCATCTGACACTTTCTGTTTCGTCATGAGCTCAAACATCTTCATGCATCTGATAACCTCCAGAACACTATCACTTACTTTTTCCAATACATTTGCACATAAAAGGCATAAGAAGTTGCATGCGGCGTGGTTAAGGTGCACCCATGCATGCAATAGCTGGGATGCAGTGATTCCACTTAGAGATCGGCAGATATGGTGATGACAGCCAGCCAGCACAGGCTGAGAACACACACCCTGCCTCTCCATCACAGTGCCTTTACATAACCGTTTCTAATACCACTGACCACCAAATGCCAACAATGACAAAGTGTGACATTTACTTGGTCCTGTGCTCACTAAGAAGCACAGACGGTGCTGAAGATCTACAGTATTTAGGGTTTTTTGATGAATGTCGCTACAGATAAATCTATACACACCTTTGTCATGCTTTTTCCTCTGCTTGATTACTACCCCTTCACAACTGTCACCCTTTTTTTCTCATCCCCTCTTTTCTTTTTTTTTGTCCTTTTTTGTTTTTTTTCACCCTCTCTGGGCCTCCTGGGACATGGAGCGACCCAGGGTTCTCGGAGCTTTGGAGAACTCCATGAGGGTTGGTTTGACGGGTGGGAGGTCTCTCGTGATCTCGTCCAGGCTTCTCTTGCTGGGACAGGCTCCGTCTGGGGTGGGGAAGGGCTGCAGGTCCTCCTCGGTGTGTGGGGCTCCACGTCCAAACCTGACGCCCAGCTCTGCAGGAGTGAAGATGGGCAACGGGAGGGTGTTCCTCTTTGGCAGCAGCTGATGCTCCCTCACCCCTCTTTCCAAAGTGCCCACCCTGAAGACACCGGAGGGGCAGGTCTGCACCAGCGAACGAGCCTGCCACTGCCGGGACAGAGTCTCCCTGCGGGAGGTGTCGTTCATGTTCATGGTTTGCCTGCAGGCATCGGAGAAAAGTTGAAGTTAGAAACAGAAGGATGACTCACTGTGATTTACCCTCTAAACTTTCAGTGCCTTTCGATATGACAAGAGCTGCCAATTAAAAGAGCAAAAACATCTCAATCCGAGATGGTTAGAAAGATTTTTACAGCCGGGATGTTAATATTAGAAATAGCAACTTTTTAGCTCTCATTCAGCTCTCACCTGTCCTGAGGTTGAGTCTTCAGACTGACACTGTGCCAGTCAGCACTGTAGCTCTCTCTCTGAGCCTTGTTCTCCTCTCTTACAGTGCAGGTCAGCTCAGCCGCCACCACCACACCGTTACGCTTCTCCAGGACTGTGCACACTGGCATCTTCTCTGCTGGCATCTTCTCTCTCAGGTTGGACTTGTTGATCAGGCTCAAGGTCTGTGATGAGGCTGTTTGTTTAAGGAAACAGTTACGCTCCAGCTGGCTGTGCTCCTCGTCTCCCGGTGTTCCTCCCTCTCTTTATGCTGTCTGTCCGGGGCTCAGATCCATCCACGTCTTTTATAGATGTTCTGCAGCTATTTCTGGTCCATGTTGTCACTTCACAATCAGTGTGTACTGACATCTGACACCCAGTGCTCGATGTCTCACTCCCAGAGAGCTGGAAGCCACTCTGAGGAGGGGTTAAGGGTAATTGGGCTGAAAATCCCCTGATTCTCAAATTGTATGCCCAGTCACCTCTATAATCACTGAGCCCAACACGTTCCACTTCAGCTGGGATCGCAGCTTCTCGGAGGGGGGGGGGGTCATGCGGACACTTTGCATGGAGATTATGTAAACACAGAGCAGGTTTAGTCCGCAGAGGAGAATCTTAACAAGGATTTGGTTTCAATTTAGATGAAGCAGAAAGATAACTACTAATGTGGAAAGTTAAAAACGATGCAGTAGTTTTTAATACACGGGATATTTCAGGCACAGAGGTTAAACACACACACACACATATTTTCTACCTCTAGAGGTCGCTATATTAGAACAATGAAAACAAAAGATGGACTGTGATGACAGCTGGATTTGTTTGCTTCATTGTTAAACAGCTGCCTTTGCATTTAACAACCTGTCTGATTGACTGACAGAAATAATTACATTTAGTCACATTTGCAAACTTCCTTCCTCCATCTGACTTGACTTAACTTTAAAAAAAAAATTATAGATCTCTCTGAGTTTGAACATTTAAAATAATGCAAGTACACAATTCAATAAAATATGTATGAAAGATGGTCATTTTTAGACATTTTATTGCAGAAATTTTACATGTATGATTAATATTCATGAAACAGAAATTACACTTCTATCACTTGGAGATAAAAAGGTGATATGATAAAGGACTTCTCGGACTTTGGCTGAATTTTAATCATGATAAAGTTCAAAGGGAGCGAATGCAGCAGATGTGTTTTGTGATAAGATCAAACCTCCCCATTACATGCCATTACAGTACGCCGCCTCATAGTAGCAGTAAGAGCTCCATCCCCAGTGATTCATCACCTCGGTGACAGAGTGCCATGCAGGCCATAATCAGCTCAGGTTACAGACTGTGAAACACACGCACACACACACACACACACACACACACACAGCCACTCACCTCTGACAGTTGTCTATTGGTGTGATATTACTTCCAGTTCCTGTCTCTGACTCATTCATCCACATCAGGTGCTGATATCGTCACATATCAGATATTAAATATCAAACAAACAGAGTACAGTTTTATTATCCAAATGACGAGAAGTCACACCGTCTTTACGTGTATTTTTTTATGAAGTGTCACGTGTAGTGAAGAAACCCATGCAATCTGATAAAACGAGCCAAATTATGACATTAAATCAGCAGTTCTGCATGGGTGACATTCCTGTCTGACTACTCATGACCACGTTTATCTTGAACCAAAGTTAAATGCTGTTTCCCATCCATCTATCTGTCAGAAAAGGCCGTATTTCACTCTCCTCTCTGTAATGTCTCAGCAGGGTGACATTGCATATGGAACGTTGGTAAGTTTATCCCCGAGTACATGCGTTCACTAATGTTATGACACCATGGCAACCATTTAAATGCCATATGGAAACCCAGTAAGTGACCACGTCAGCTCCTTTAGTGCTGACATCATCTTATTTTGCATCAACGTGACTTTTAGTGGCACATTTGTAGTTTTGGTTCTGATTTGGGTATTCGCCTCGGCTAAAAAAAACTGCCAAGAGGACATCAGATGACTTTCCTGTCTTTGCTGTTTTTCGCGGGTGAGTCATGCTATGCTAATGAAGCCAGGGGGGTGTGGGGAGTCTGTGAGGGTGAGCAGTGATGAGGTGAACCCTGTCACAGTGTTCAACCCCCCCTCGCCTCCACCCCTCGACTTAGTCCTCATCCTTCCCACCTGCACAAAGCCACGAAGCCGGACCCGGCCAGGATGAACTGTGTGTTGCATAACAACACTGCTACAGCTGCTGGGAAGTGACATTTAAATGAGCTGTCACCAGGAAAGAGACAGGGGGAGTGGGAGGGAGAGAGAGAGAGAGAGAGAAGGGCAAACAGGGTAAATAAGCCAAAATATTGTGAGAGTGCAAGTTTGAGAGGATCTGAATTTTTTTTTTTGTGACAGAGGAATGAATTTCGGAGGGCAGAGAGGAGCCTCCTACACAAGCTGACCTGAAACTGTGTGCTTGCAATATCTGAGGAAAAGTTAACTTTGCACTGATTCCTCACAACTTGACTCTTGCGCTTCATTCGAGCACCGAGTCAAGTGTTATCCCTTATCTCCGTGTGTGCTGGCATGCCAGCAGGCTGGTGCCGTGTTTAAACATGTGCCCTCGTCGTCAGCAGAGTGTCTCTCTTACATAAGAATAACAACAACGAGAAGAAGCAGCTGACCGACAAAACGCCATCATCGCCATCCATCTCGCAGCCTGGTCTAGTCCCAGCGGGGATGATCAGACACCAGGCCGGGATTTGTGGCATGTCTGCAGATCAGATTGTAAGCCAGCCATGGGTACACAGCCGACGGGCCACGTGAGGGCACAGGGGCAGACTGAAAAAGACCCTTGTGTCTGTTTCAAAGGAATGTTGCTCTTGTGCAGCATTTTCCGAGGATGCTCACTTGACTTCCACGCAGGAAATACATCACAGATTGCTGACAGTCATGCAAAGTTTTTCTCTGTTTTATTCTTTGTCATTTGCGCTTTAATTAGCTGGACACTCCTCTATTACTTCACTTGAGGCAGCTCCAGGGGAAGGCCCCAACACCAACATGTGACACCGGACACATAACAGGCTTAAGGCTGAAGCTTTATTTCATCACAAACTGAACACTGGAACATACTCACATAAACTACCACATGAGTTCAGAAATCTTTCACATTTTTCAGTTACTTGCTGGAGGGGCTGAAAAAAAAAAACAACCCTTCATCCATCACCTGAAAGACACCTCAGTCACACACACACACCCGCACACACACATGCACACACAACCAATTCAAAAGTTCAACGTACAGATTTTCCATCTACTACTTTCCAAATGCAGCCAAAAGCAGAATTTTTATGAGTTAAAATAACACTTATTCAAAAGCACATTCCTGTGAAAAAAAAAAAAAAAAATGACATCAGATTACTGGGCTATTTATTCAGCGTTGTTACCGATCATGTGATTCAACGAAATGAGTGCTGATCATCATAGGACAAAACGTTAAAGAGGCTCTACTCAGAGGAACATCGCTACCCTGAAGGTTCACAACAGCTACACAATA
>JAPZDY010000009.1:5140929-5157541 GCA_029783645.1 Ctenochaetus hawaiiensis
TGGTGAGGGGTTTTACAGCCTTAAAACATATATAATAATTGTAAAAAATAAAGCTGACTACTTCGCGGATTTCGCCTTTTGCAGGTTATTTTTAGAACGTAACCCCCGCGATAAACAAGGGACCACTGTATTTAGTTTTACAAAGCTCCCCCACTTGTTCAGAGTCTGGGCTGTATTTTCATGATTTTTTACAGCATAATGTCACGATTTGGCCCTGCAACATCTCTTTTTCTGAATACAGACATCTAAAAACGAAAGCTTACAGAATAAGCTTTTGTTTTGAGGACAGAATAAGTGTCTTGTGTTTCTTCTACCTTTAAATCTGTGTTGAGGACCCATATAAAGGTGCAGACGGACGGGTTACTGCTGGATTTGAGGACCACGAATCCCCCTGGACCGTTCTCTCCCCTGAGGCCAGCAATGAAGACAGAGGAGAAGAGAAGACGGAGAGGTTAAAGAAATAAAACTAACAAAAACTGCACTTTTATCAAATCGATGCAATGTTCTGAATTACTGGAATCAGCGACAGAAAACACTGGCTGGAGGCGCGTGGGCTGACCTGACGTAGCGACCGCTCGGAGGTTTGGCTTCGTGGTCGGTTGCCATGCCAGCAGACAGGTAGCAGTCTCGTTTCCGTTCCACCCGCCGAACATTGACAAAGTCCCTGAAGGAGGAAAAAATCAATCAGCCAATCAATCCACTTTGCTTCAGATCTGCAGTCCTCATGATAAAAAGACGAAAGACAGCAAACAGGAAGAAAAGATGACAGAAAAGAAAAAAACAGCAGAGAAAGAAGGCTGCTTTTTTTTTTTTTGTCGTGCTCGTGTACCTCGCAGACACAACTCCCCCTGCTGCTCCAGCAGAGACATCATATGATACCAGAGTGTTGTCATCAACCCTCTGAAGGATCTGAGAAGAAGGCAGCAAAAAAAAACACTGTTAGACTTTAATACAACACAACTACACAAAGAAAAATGTTCCAAAAGGACAGAAAAGTTCATAAAAACGTGTTAAAGTCGTCACCTGGCAGACAGAAACAGTTCTGTTCCACTGGACCATTTTCTCCGGTTGCAGAATCACCTCCTGATACACGAGCTCAGCTTGACACTGCATGAAGGCCTGAACAGAAACAATACAAGCCTTTTAAAAACAAGCATGTCAACAGCTGTGAGTCAAGTCCACAAGAGCTACAGCATGCTTTCAGAACTGAGGCAAGGCTGGAAAATCCCATGCAAGCACGTATTAAAAGGAAATGTGGGAAATAAACACATTTCATTAGTCATCCAGCCGACTTTTACTGCTTCTTTCTGAGCTGAAGTCAATTCCACCACATGTGATGATGTTCTGGGGCGATATTGTCCTCTCAGTGTTGCTCACATGATCATGTCAGATGAGCAAGAATGTTGCTGCACCAAATTTAAAACCAGCAATACGATTCACACTCCTTCTGTCAAATTTCATGCTATTTTGTCGACGTACAGATGTTGCAGCCTGCCAAGAAACATGACAACCGATGGAAACAAATCCTGATTTATAATATTCCAAAAGTTGGCTGAGAGACAGGAAACGCTCTCCTTTGTTAGACAACAAAGACACACACAAGTGTTTTGGTTAAGAGGAGCTGAGGGGAACGTTTGTTATCTCTAACTCTAACCCTTTATATCTGACGCAACATGCTTTTTGTTTGTATTTTAAGAAGAACCACAAAGTTGTTTTCAAAGAAACATAAAAGTGCTGCATATCTGTAGCTGCTGGTTCACTCTCGTTAGAAAAATAGTTCAGAGAACAATCGTGTCTGGAAGTCGAGCATCACACATGTAACATTTACACAGCGTGATTACACACTTAGAAAAAATGAAGTTAACTTCTTTTCTCTCTCAATATTTGTGCGCTACGGTGCCTTCTGGTCTACAACAGAAAAAAATAGCATTAAATAGAGTCTGTAATCACCAAAAAAAGCCTGCAGATCAAGCTGATTAAAAACTTATCAACACACACAGGCCTTTTGAAACAGCACACGTGTGTCTGAAAGAGAAATACTCAGGCTCTGTTGTTCGTGAACAGGCCTCGTTCATGATTTACTGTAACAAGTTCACAAGTCACAGCTGTAAAACCTCAAAAAAAAAAAGAGAGGAAACAGGAGCATCCTGAAAACTGCCAACTTCCTCTCTGGGAAAATTACACACACTAAAAGCACTCAACACTTCTGTCGCTCTGAAGCCACTAGAAGGGACAGTTCATGGAAATTGTTTGAATATATACATGCTGCAAAGTGAACCTTTTTACCTTTTTTGTATCATTTTTAAACAAAAACAATAACAAGACTGACTATGACATTAAACAGCCTGGAAAGAATATACAAGTTAATGTTTATTAGTGTTTCTAACTGAGGGAAATTCCATGTGAAACTGTTCAAACATCGATTATAATACAACAAGTGTGTGATGAATAAATACGCTGTTGTGGGTCTGAATATGATTCGTTTGAGTCACTGCAGGAGTGTGTGTTTATGGTGGGACAGTTTCACAGAGCACACACACACACACACACACACACAGACAAAGGGCTGCTGCAGTACCTTGAGAATGAAAGTCTTTCCATGGAAGGGAATCTCCAGAGTGTAAACAGAGTCGCCCATGTCCTGATAAGAAACCAAAAAAAAAACTCCATCATGATGCTTTCGTTTTCGTATCAGTGTCTCCACAATAAAAAGGCTTTTCCCCTGAACCACTACAGCACATTACTGCAGAGGTGGTAAAATGTAGATCACCTGTTATTAAATAATAAAAAAAAAAAAACAAAGAGTTGACCTACAAGTCAAGTGAAACTGTGTCAGCAGTGAACAATGTGGCGTGACGAGAGCTTCTGTTTTATTGGAACTGATTTCAATTTGCTGAAATATTTGGTTTCACTCTCAGAGTCTTCTGTCTCCTTTTTGCTTTTCACATTAGCAAAAATCTATGTATTTATCCTTTATTTAATTACATTAAAAAATATGGCACATTTCTGGCTGGATGTTTAAGACTGTGAAAGTTCATTTTGGACAAACTTTGATTTTAGTTTTAGTTTTTAGTTTTAAGCCTTGCGTTTTGTCACAGGTGGTTCAGGTTGGCATCTACCTTTTTCCTTCCATCAAACAGCTACAATTGATCACTTATAACTAACTCAATACATCACATTTTGTTTATTTTAAGCTATTCTCATAAATGTGTGTTTACTTTGACACAAACTGGCAAAAGCAGCTTCAGTTTTTTTTATTTCTGCCGTCCAAACAGAGGGTAAGATGAGACACTTTGTCTTTTGGATAAATCAAATAAACTGAAGCTAAATGACACTCACATTGTTTTTCTCAAACTTCCAGTTGTCCTCCTGAGCGAGGATCTGTTCTATCACAGACATAGCCTCCCGACCCTGTCTGACATACTCCTTTTCCTGGAACAAGAGTGAGGGGAGCAAAAGAAAGAGACAGCAGACAGGAAACAGTCATCAGTCTTCTGTAATCTTTGGTTGAGGAGCAGGACGGAGTGTGAAGACGTCACAGACCGATGCAGATACCTGTGCAGTGACCGCTCTGCGTCCCAGACCCTCCTCATCCAGATCCTCCTCAGAGCCTGCAGACACAAGGTCAGATCCAAACTCAGGCTCAAATGGTGACTGCAGAAATAAATTTAAAAGAACAGAAGGCAGAAAAATTGAAACATGAAGGGAAGCGGATCATCACCTGCGACAGATTCAGGTGGAGAGTAGAACTGCCCGTCTGAAACGGCGCGGGGGTAGATCATGGGGGCTCGTTCGCAGGCTGCGTTCACTGCTGCGAGGTAAGCTGAAGTCAGAGGAGAGAAAAATGTTTCAAAAAGTGAAAAATGCTGATTTTTTTTTTTGGTCGAGTCGTGTCCAAACCTGTCAGAAACGCTCCTCTCACCTCTCTCATCATCTGCCTCCTGCGTGAGCACCTTGAAGTCGAGGAACCAGGTCTCCAGCCAGGCCACCACGAAAGACGTGATGGGTAACACGTAGCCAAAGGCATTCTGGGACAGGAGCTGTGAAGAGGGAGAAACTACGTCTCTCTGAAGCTTAAAAGAAGAAGCTAACATGAAGCTAACAGGAAATATCTGGATCTGATGGCTCGAGCTGATTTCAGACAAAAATCTAAAAGAATGTTCAGTTTCAGTCACACGACTTTAAATAAAAGCTACTTTCAAGTTCTTTTTGTCAAGATATTGGCAGTGAAAATCAACAGAACAGAGGAACTTTAAATCATTTGCCCATGCAGACAATGATAAAGCTGCGGTTTCATTAAACATGTACAATATGTGGGGCTCTCATGAGATACGACTTCAAGAATTCAGCCTTGCAGCGACACGTCGATGGAGGAGGCAGGAAGCAGGCAGACTCACAACAACTGCACCACAACACAACAGACTGCTCCAGCTTCAAGGAAAGATTAAGCCTTTAAAACATCACGCTCCTGCTTTCATCCTGCACATTTTTAACAAACATGTGCAGAAAAATACACATTTTTTTGTATTTTTATATCAAAATCAAAAGTTTTTGCATTTCTGTAAAACAAAGCGCTTAAATGAATTTGAACAAAAAGTTTTAGTTATGTCAAACCTTGTTCTGTTTCCCTAAAACATAAAGGTTAAAGGCTTTCTGACTAGATCTTATTCACTGTGAGAAAAGTTGTATCTGTAAAGCTCCTCATTATGCACGAGGCTTTTCATGGCGGACGGCTTCACCAGCTACATGGAGCATAAAAATAGATGTTGTCTATTCAAATTTCCACAGATAGAAGAGGTAGTTACATTTTATGTCGTTACATTTTTTCAAGAACTGAAAACACTTAACAGAGACAAAGCTGTAAGATCGTCGGTGTGTGAACAGCTTGATGCTAAACACACACACGAGAACATTCCTCTGATGATCTGCGCTGCTTTAAACACACAGATCATAAAACACTCGTCATCGTCAGGTCAAACAGAAAATTACTGGCATAAATGCGGAACTCAGACAGTTTCTGTGGTTTTGACTGATTTGCATGCACCACCCATTCACAACTATAGAGTATATATAGAAGTGTAAAGGTGGAGGTGACACTCACATTAGATATGATGACTTTAGCAACCAGGAAGGCGCTGGTCACGAGAGTGGTAACCTGTGGAAGACAGAAGATTTGTATTTCTGTCATATTCATGTCCAGATCTGCTAATAAGAGGTTTTTACGTGATTTCATCAGAGTGTGTTTGAGCTCACTTACAGCAATAACCCACCAATGCCTCAACCGAAAAGCAGCATAACCCACTTGTAGACACAGGAAGCGAAACACTGCAAGGAGCTGAGACAAGGAGGAACCAAAAGGGAAAAAGGACTCGTCATGTGTTGCAGACATGTTGACTTATGCTAACTTTTTTTCCCATTTTGTGTCAATAAATTCAGACATGTGACTAACATTTACAGCTCACTTCGGTAATAAAACCTCATGTTATTGAACAATGTGTGTTTGTCCACTTTGAAACACAAAAGAAATGCAAGCAGAATGAGTCAGATTTAGACAAAAAGAGCAGGTTTAACATGAGTATCTGCACATCCACACAGACTTGGATCGACCCACTTACAAAGATGTCAAAGAAGGAGGACCTGTAGTCATAATGGATGACCTCTTTTTCTAAGTTTTCCTTGATGGAGCCGGAAAGCTGCAATAAAACAGAGCAGACAGGAAACAGCGGAGTCAAACTGAGTGTCATCCATCACTGCCGTGGCAAAAGACAGCGTAAAAAAGAACTAAAACCGTTTCTTGTAAACTTCATTAATCGCTCACATTCAGCTCAATAATCCACAGGAGGGTGATGAAAAGCAGATCGAACGTCACAAAGAGACAGAAGGTGCGCCGGACGTCAGAGATGACCCTGCGCTCTGCAGGTGGGATCAACAGGTACGGGGAGGGGAGGGAAAGTGATGCAGAGTAGGAAGCGTTTAAGGACGCGATGGCAGGGAGGCTTCCTCCGACCTCCCCATACTCTCCTCCACCAAGCATTCCTGCGGTTAGACAGGAAACCCCCTCTGTAACAAGGGAGATACGGTTGGTTTGGTTATGTTAGTTACATAAAACACCATTGTCCTGAGGGAGCAGGCAGAGTATGCATGAAAAGGGTTTATAAGGACAACAACAAATAAATAACAGCATTAAAAACAGCAGAGGATAAATATATTTCACTTCTTTCACTGCTCTGTTTGCAGTCTCATGACTTTCCTTGCGAACCAAAAGCCATTTCATCAGGTTTAAGAGTCAAAAATGCACAAGATCCATTTATTACACTTTGATGTTATTATGCTGTAAAATTTGTTTTCTGTGTTCACTGCAATATAGATGCAGTTAAGATGAAGAGCTTATGACAGGGCTTTTAAACTATCAGTGTTATCCTCCTGCCTCTCTTCTGTAGGAGACACAATCTAACCATCTTTTTGGGGAAAATGTTTTGGACCTTGCCTACTTTTTGCCTCTCTGTTGGAGATGCTGCCATAACAAAACCAACTCCATAACATTGTGACTATAATCTGCAAACTTATTATGAAGTATACTTAGTTATTAGTGTGTATTTGGATCATCTATTGTTAGCTGTTTGCACTTTGACATCAGATTTCTGGCAAAAAACCAGTTTGTTGACCATTGGACTATTGTTAACCACGTGAATCATGATCAGTCAATGCTGGGTGGGTTTCAATTGTGTGTTAACTATTAGTAGACAATCCTCTCAATGTTAACAAGATCCATGGCTCATTTATCACCTTTAGACAAAAAAATCGAGTTTATCAGCGTTTGGATAGAACACAATGGATATTAAACCTTAACATAATGATTAAATGAAGTTTTAATGATTTCACTCCCCCGCCCCCCTCACTTCTCCAAAAAAACAAAGTGTCTAGTTCAGTGTTTCAGTGCAAGCTAGCAAGCTAACTTACCCCTGTCAACCAGTGTTACCAACCCAAGACACCATGAAAATAATCACCAATATCGCTGTTACACTCTGGTTATGTTAACTATTGTTAAACGGGAACTGTTAAAGCGAAGATTAGCTGGCAAACTAGCCACTGATGTTAGCTGCTCCAGTTAGCTTAACGTAACACTTAACTTGCCCTCGTTTGTAAGCAAGTCTCTTTGCTAACTGTTACTCCATTGAGAAAAATGACACAAAAACATCATTGTCTCAACTAAACAGCTAACGTAAGTAACGACATTAAATAAAGAAATTAAGATAAATTGGCTCCACACTTAATTTCTATAAATGAACTAATTTTAAGTATTGAACTCACTTGATTTAACGCATCATCGTCGCCAACCGAATCTTCCGGGCTAACCTTTCAAAGAATAAATATCACTGCAAGATGTGTCACCCGCTTGAGCACACCGAAAATCACGTGACAATCATCACGTGGCATATCTTCAGCATTGTCTAATTTAAATGTTTTATTTTGAATACACAAACCGGATGTTCTCAAAGCTATTGTATCTGACTTGCCGTTGATGATTGAATGTGTCTTGAGAGCGCGCCTGCTCAGCGCCCTCCAGTGGTCACAGTGCGTAATGATCCTTCCTTTCATTCCATACCTTATAAAAATAAAGAAAATTTTGATTTTATTTAATTTTAAGGTAAGTAATCTGTCAAATAATAAAAGGTTAGAGTGAGTGTTTAACGTCCATCCAGTGTTCACAGTGCGTAACTTCATAATAGACTTTTTAAATTTTGCTTTAACCGGAAGTTAAAGTATGTTATTGTATCTAACTTTACTTTGGATAGCAGGTAGTTATTCAACGTGGCCGCTAGAGGGCATTACATTCGTTCTCTGAACAGATAAATTCGACGTAGGAATGAGTTCTAGTAGCCAAATCGTACTACGGGTAGTGGTAGTTACTCATTAATGCTACCTTTAAAGGTAGAGTTTCATTGTGATTATGTTATTTTAACATGGTCATCTATAATAGTTAGCAATGTTGCACTTCTCACAGTGACCACTGGAGGGCAGTGATCTTCGCTTAGTCTCTAGGCTAATCAGCTTCGTAGAGCACAAGAGTGTTAGCTTAAGCTAGCAGGGCATTTCTTCTTCTACGAAAAAAGTTTCCCACTGTTTTTCCGTTTTTATAAACATATATCGACCTCGGTACAATTAAGTTGGGCATTAAGTGTCGACAGAGAATAAAGTCGGATGCAAAAACGTCACAAAAGACTTCCGGGAACGACATTCAAAATAAAGTTTTTAAACGATTGTCCAAAAAGACAGTACTTAGAACATTTTTACGGAAAGCAAATAAATTAACTCAAAACAGACAACTCAAATACTTAAGTTCTTCTAAAACCGAGGTTCCGGTATTAAAACCACGCGATCTCGGCTAACTTTGTTAAAGCATGCAAGAGAGTAGACTGTCTTATACTTCCGGTTTTGTTAGGAGTATAACGTTTAGTGATCTAGGACTACGACAACGTTACACTGAACCCACACACAAAATGTAAAATATTAAAAATACATAAAAAGAATATATTTTAGCGCTTATAGGTATTAACTTTTCTAAGAAAAAGAGAGTTACTACGTCCTGAGTGGCGACAAATTAATGACAAAATGTCTAAATATCTACTCAGTGGTTTACTTTACACTGGATGAGCTTACTTTCCTGATTCGGCATGAGAATGAAATTAAGAAAATACAACTAACTGATTTTTTTAATGGCTCATTCCTCTTTATAAACACACATGACACCTTCCCTCATTTTCATTCATTTTGTGAAGAACATTGACTGAGAAAAATTTGTACAGCAAAACAAAATGAATGAAAATTCAGATTTCTTTGGACAGATTCAGATTTTGCACACAAACACACAAACTACATACAGATCAGTCTAAAGGAGAAAAGGAAAAACTGTTTATTTTGATATCATACTGTTGCTCATTTTATAACAACCACATCACATCGAGAAACAGAAGAATGGAAAAAAAATAAAATAAAAATAAAGACAGAAAAAGCAAAAGAGTTCATACATGTCTTTCCACGGCTGTTTTCTTCTGACCTGGGAGGAGAAGGGAGGTGGACAGAGAGCGGAGGAGGGAGGACAGCGTCGGCTGTAGAGCCTCAGAAACACAACCTGCTCATCCAGTTATCCCACAGCTTTGGCAGGTCAGAGGTTAAAAAGTTTCACACAGTTTTTTTTTTAATTTATATATACAAACTGCAGCCCAGATAATAAAAACAAGATCAATTCATCCTGGAACTGGAAAATCTTATACATCAGATGCTTAATCGTCAGTTAAACAGGAAATTAAATTAGATAGATGCAGACTCAAGACATTTAAAAGCTGCTGTTGACGCCAAGAACAGAAAGAAAAATTGAATATCTGTGGTAGAAAGACTACAGAAAGTTTGTGCAGGGACCAGATCCCTCAAACGTCAGTCATACAGCAACTGCAGCGCCTGGTTTTAGGTTTTCTGTGCTTGTGAATCGGACAGTAGAAACAGAACAGAGCTGAGCTACTCGTACGCTGGACGTTAGGTTAGAAAAATAGCTCTGACAACACATTCATGACACACAGACCATAAGTGACCAACTCAAGAGATGACAATAGAAAAGTGTTTACATACAAAAGGGAACCTGTGAGCTCTGAGAATTTAAATGAGTCAACAGTATTGGATAACTTTTATTTTTAATATCTTAACACGGTGTCAGTTCAATAAGTCAAGTTTAAATGTGTGATGTGTGGAGATAATGACTATTTCAAGCAATTTAGAGGTAGCTTTGCCATTTAAAAACTAATTTTAGATGCAAGGTGTGCAGTTTAATAATCGCCCATGTGCTCATGGATTTTACAAAATTTATGACAAGCATATTTTTGTTCAATATCAAGTCATAAATAAAGTGGTACTCCACCCAAAATATTTATAAGTATCAGTTTTTCTAATGAATTTACTGACTCTGGATTAACTTTTGGCATATGGTGGACAGATAGAAGTAGATGTCGATGCATAAACTGTCTAAAAAGTCTCTTTAGGCCTCGTGATACTTTATTAAGCCTGAAAAATGGTGACTTTTGGAATGAAATGCAACAGCTTCCTTTTAAAGTTTCAAGAGGTTAAAGTTACAATCCATAAGATCTCAGTCTAGACTGACTATAAGAGTGAAAAATACAATATAATCTATGAGATACTATTCTGAGATATTAATTATACTGCATCGTTCTTCGGCAGGTTGGATCCCACATGGGAATAATGAGACAGTTACACAATGTAAATGCATTAAATGGCTGATGTGAACCATAAATAGAATAAAAACTAGATTTCATTCATGAAAATAACGAGGATTATAACTTTAAGCACTTGATTCAACACAAGTGTTAGGTTGGAGTATCACTTTAAACCTGTTGTTCCTATCTCCACCACAAGATGGCACTGCACGCACATTTAAAAACTGGGCTAAACATTTGCTGCAAATCAGAACAAAATTAATCTAATAATAATAATAATAATAAAGTTAATGTACCACACATTGGAATACTTTCAAGTCATTTTAAAAAGGTCAATTCAGTGTTTTGTTTTTTTTTAAATGTGCCTAAAATCATTGTGGCAGTTATTTACCCTCTTCAAAAGAAGCTTTTCGCTCTGAGCTGAACCATTAATGTGGAGGAAGGACGGGTCTGATGGGGTATTTGGTCGTGTTGACCTTGGCCCCTCCTCTCTCATTTTAAATAAAGGGGCATTAGGGCCAAAGTGGCGTCTGAAGTCTGCGGCTCATTCCTCACCTGCTCATAAAGGGCCGACTCTTAAATAACTCCCTGTCTGTCCCTCAGAGGGTAAGAAGTACAGAAATCTTTGCTCGCTCACATGTTTGATTTCAGAGAAGTAACTTTCACTCAGTCCACCCACATCTGTGCATTCAGTGTCCACACACCGACACCTTCATCTCTTCTGAGATCCTCAGATTTTAACCAAAAAACACACCTTCACTCTCCTCAACTCTTCCCCTCCAAATGTTTTCCCTGTTTTCTCTCTCAGTTACTCCCCCGGCTATTCTCCTGTGTCGTCTCCTTGTTTTTGTCTCCCTCATTATCATCCTCTTCCTCCTCCTCTTCCTCCCGTGCTGCTTCGATCTGCTTGGCCGTCTCTCTCACGCTGGAAAACTTGTCTGACTGCTCGTTGGAAACCGTCTCTTGGTGATCTGAGGAGATAAAGAATTTAAAAAAAGGCTGTAAATGTTGATATTAATCCAAACCAAAGACTCACAGTTATGATACATGTAGATACTTGTGAGTTCATGGAGGTCAAGAAGATGTTTTTTCTGCAGGAAAACTCTATTTTTTCTCTGTTTAAGCCCATTAGATATATTTATTTGCTATTGTTTTTACAATATGATTCAGTTATTTACGGCTTCAGATGGTATATTAATTGCTGACACTATTTTATGATATTTTATCGACCAAGTTAAGCAATTATTTTTTCAAAAACTATTTCTTTTTTGCTTATTTAGACATATCTAGATGAAATAACACATTATATCCAGGAAGTGGCAACTATTAGAGGAGACGGGTTGTGTGATTGAAATGTAAAAAGTTATATTTCTGCTGAATTTTATGTTTATGTGATCCATTTTTATCTGTAAACCCACTTCAGAAGTTCAGAGGGAAACCAGAGGAGACTGAGAAGGAACCTGAAACTATATTTTTATCAGATGTTGATCTTGTGACGATCATCTACCTGACTGAACAAGTGTTTACCCTGATTTGTCTTCTGTCTGTGATTACACAGCCGAGCTCAAACTGAGCTGCTCACCTGAAAGAACGGATGAGCTGTAATCACAGGACCCGACAGGAGCCTTCGACATCCTGTCAGAGGCACTTTGTGTTTCACCAGCCTTTCGTAAAAAGAGTCTGTCATCTGAGCCGACGGAGCAGCGATTCTGAATGAAATGCCACTGTTCCCATGTGATATGATGGAGATTAAAGAATAATAATTTTACAGCATAAAAAAACATTATTTGAGAATATTTTGAGAAGTTTTTTTGCTATTTTTGGGGGATTTTGCAAAGATATTTTCTTGAGCAAGTGACTCAAAATCAGGCAAAAGCTGTTTTTGCTCTGAACTAAACAAAAATAATAAAGAAGAGCTGAATCAGTGGACTTCAGAGGAGGATCAGCTCATCTCTCTGTGCCTTTTAATCCAGTCTGGCCTCTCTGATTGGCATACAGAAGGTGTTGTGTTTGGGTCTTCAGTCAGCTGCAGTTTATCCTGACAGATTTGAGACGGAGAGCTGATGTGACGCTGCTGCTGCTGCTGTGTGTCAACACACAGAGCTTCACCTGTTCACCTGTTCTCACCTGTTCAGAGGAGCTTACGTTACCCTGAAAACTGCACCGCAGCAGAGCTCTTCTACTGGGAACAAACAGGGTTTTATCTTCTTAAGTTTCATGTTATTTCTTACAAATGGAAATCTGTACATTCAAAGCTATTATGTTTCAGGAAGATGAATCTAGAAGCCAAAGAACGAAGTAAAGAGGGAACATTAGCGTTGATTTATAAAAGAAAAAAAATAGAATAGAAAGATGAAACTGGAGATTTGAGGTTCGCACCTAACAATGTTGCATTTGTTATTGGAGTAAATTATTTCAGAGGGTTATATAATATACAAATTTGTAAGTTTAGTTTCTAGACTGGTATTTTCGTAAGTGATTATTTGTTGATAACTAATGAGCAGAGTGCACGTGATGTTAACCTGAATGAAAACACTCAAACAGAGCAAACTGAGAAAATAAGACAGAAACTTTGACTAAACATATTTAAGTTAAAGTTTTGATGAGATGTTTCCTATCTTGGGCAACTTTTCTTAAAGTTTTAAAGCAAGTTTTTCTCACTAATTAGGAGGATTTTTACAATTGTCCCTTTAAAAAATGAGAAAAGCTGATTTTAAAACCTCAACCTGTGTGACGTGCACAGACACTTATGGGATAAATATAGAGGAAAAGGGGGCAAACTGGACCAATCACACAAACCTGAAGGGAAATATACCTGCAGAAACTCTCCCACTGCATGTGTCACCGGCCTGCGATGCTCACTGCATTATTTCTGATAAAATACTGATAGTTTAATTTTTACTCTCTTAATTCAACTGTTTTTTCCAATTTAAAGTTGAAGTTGTTTATTCCATTAAAATCTGATGTAAGAGGAAATTCTTTTTCTCCTTTTATCATCAATTTCATTGATTCTTTTGCTGGACTTAACATCACAAAATGTATCTAATTTTCAGTGGTACTAAACAGATAACATTGAAAAAGTAAAGATTTAAACCACACACTCAAGACTCAACTAACGCATGACTCATTATCATTTATGCATGAACTAACACTGGATGTATCATAAATTCCTGCTGCTCACCACTAAAAAAATGCAAAAAAAAGTGAAATTACTTCATACGTGAACTGATATACGATTAAATGCAATATAAAGTTGGATTTCCCTTCAATTAACTTTTATAAATGTAACTTTAATTATGTTTTAATGTAAACGTTTGCATCTGATGATCAGTTTTACTTCATTTTTCCGTGAGAACAGCTAACCTTCTGCTTTCAGAGAGACTAAACAAATACATGAGTCCTAAATAAAGTTTTATATAACTGTAATGCAGCTACTTTGATCATTTATGAAGTACTGTGTAAAGTAACTGGAATCAATATTCTTAACTGATTATCTATAAGTGTGAACTAATCACATAAAGTCACAGTAACTTGATCATTTATTAACTGTGAGAAACAAGAAGTCTGATCAATTAAAGCCTCATGAGTCAAGCATTAGTTCAGCTCTACTTAAGTATATGATTTTTCCTTTTTTTTTGTCAAGTGTAAACTCAGATAAACAAAACCAGGCCTGGAAAATGAAGGCACGGTATCAGAGGTTGTGTTTTCAGTGGTAATAAGGTGTCACACGGTGTGTTTTTCGTCCTCGCTGCCGCTGTGCACAGTGACGCCGCTGGGTTTTTTTGTTTGTTTGTTTGTTTTTGGTCCCAGCCAAGTGACAGAGAGCCTCCCTCTCACCAGCAGCTTTGGTGGGAGATGTGCCGTCTCCCTCCTCTCCCTGCAAGTGGTCCTCATCCTCCTCCCCTTCACAAGGGTCTTCCAAGGGGGGGTAGACACCTAGGTTCTGCATGTGTGCCTCAGCCATCTTCTGCACAGCTACACACAACAGGTAAACACAGCACACACAGGGAGACGGCCACACAAACACATGCACACACACACACACAGACAGACAGACACGGGGATAGAGGGATATGTTGTTTTGGTTTTACCACGCTTCAACACTGTCAGCTTTTTTTTTTTATCAAGCCTCACAGGAGTTTTTTTTGTTTTTTTAATACATGCCAGTTAGGCAGGAAGCCAATTAAACACATGCACTGACAGACAGACAGGCAGGCAACTGCAAGAAAAACGGTATCAGCCGTGATGTCGGTGGAGTCTCCTCTGTTGTTTTCTATCCTTCCTCTCACCCCGTTCTCCCATCTGTTCGTTTGCACCCTCGTCTTCCTTGCGACTGCTCGTCGTCCTCAGCTCCCTCGCTTGGCAGTGCTGACTCACACTCTTCTTCTCCTTCTCCTCTCCTTCCCCTCCTCACCCTCCTCTCTTCTGTGATATTACCTCAACTCCCCCTCCCCCTCTCTCACTTCCTCTGGGTCACCTTGGCTTCCCTCTTTTTTCACACACACAGATATACACAACGCAGCACTGTGTCACTTATTCTAGCTTGAGGTGTGTTATGTAATTGGGAATTATTCGGAGATGCCTCTCTCTTTCACTCTCTGCATCTGAGCCGATGAAGGGCAGATTTTCTGATGCAGGAGGCCGCAGCTTCCTGGCTCATTATGTCATCATTCGACATGCAACACACAGCCAGAAATCCCCTTTAGATTAAAAAAAAAAAAAAAAATTTAAAAAACACTGCTAACAAGCTCTAAAAATGTAGATATTTTTTGCTCCTTTCACAGCCCGCATGCAACACGCCAGAAGCCACATGCATAAAGTCGGAAAAGAAGCTACATGTTTGTGTTTATGTTTTTTCTATCCTGCCTATACGTGTGTGTTCATGTCTGTGTGAGTGTGTGCCACAGCTGTATACACAAATGACTGTAATCCAGGATGATCCAGACTTTCCTCGACTCACACTCACTGTCTCACAGCTGTCACACTCTAATCTCTCTCTCTCTCTCTCTCTTTCTCCCTGTCACACACAAACATAGGAGCCTGTTGTAGAAGCAGAAACACACAGAAAGATGCCGATGCATATCACACATGCGCATGCACGGGGGGAAAAAAAAAGGAAACAAAGGTTTATCTCCCCATCTGTCACATGCATTTTTTTCTTTTTTAATGTCAGCGTTAAAGAAGCATGGAAAGCAAAGAGGCAATTGACTGCAGTGAAGCACGGTATAACAAAAAAAAAAAAAGGACTTAAACACAAGGATGAATCACAAATACACAACCACCACCTGTAGCATGAACACAGCTCGGCCGTACCTTTGAGTGATGGAGGCTGATACACGTTTGGATTGACACGTTTTGGTTTAAGCACTCCGTTTTCTCCCACCACCCACTGTGGACAAAGAGAGAGAAACATTTCCTCGGTGACTTCCCCTCATACATTTCTATTCAAAAATCCCCTCTCGACATGATTCAAGACATTAAAATACTCAGCTGAAAACAAAAATGTGTGACTAAAATCCAGAAACTGAATATGCAAATAAGTTTGACTTCAGGACACGAGATGTTCAGCTCTTTGTGTGCTGCATGTGGACGAGGGACTCCACAGTTTCACAGCATTTCATGATTGGCTTTCAGCTGATGTGATGTCAGAAAATCCCTCTGTACGGTACAGGAGGTGCATGATCAGATTAAAGGTGAGCGCAGAGAAATGCCTCCCATGGAGAAGATGAATTTAAAAAAAAACAGTCTTCTAGTGTTAAAATCTGCACATGCATCCTTCTGCACAATAAAACTCAAACATCCATGTGAGATAACAGCAGCAAAACAAACATTTTTGAACAACTATGAGGAACTTTTAGATATTTTAATGAAGTTTAAGAGTGTGTTTTTGTTCCAAAACTCTACCAAAGACAGAAAACTTTAATCTTAAATGACCATTTTGTGTCCTTCTGCAGTGGAGACATGTTTGTCAGGCTGCTACATCCAAGGTCAAGGTTTTTAAACACACAACATGAGTTTACAATGAAACACACAACAGAGTCCAGCAGGTTTAGAGATGAAAATGAGTGATGAATTACGTTAGAAATGTTCCAGGAAGACAGTAGATGTTAGAAAAAAACAGCATAATGTGAGTGTTTTTGTGGTTCATGAAGTAGGGTGGAAAAAACTGGTGGACGACTGATGAGACACTTATTATAGAAAAGTGTTTGACTTCACCTTTACCTGATGGGTGGACTGATCATCCTCAGGAGATGATTGGTCGGCTACTCTGAACAGCGTGGCAGGTGTGGGCCTCCTGCGCCGGATCTGTGGACGAACACACACAAAAAACAGAGAAGGTGGCCATAAATACATCAATAATTAAACCAACCAACACTGTATTGATA
>JAPZDY010000009.1:5157641-5179506 GCA_029783645.1 Ctenochaetus hawaiiensis
TGGACGAACACACACAAAAAACAGAGAAGGTGGCCATAAATACATCAATAATTAAACCAACCAACACTGTATTGATATTAATACTTAGCAAAACGCCTGATCAATCAGACAGAAAAACACAGTTCATGCTTCATCAGTGCTGTTGCTCAGCTGGCTGAAAACAAGTTTCAGTGATCAAAACTGGTCCAGTCAGAGTGAATATCACAGTCAGAAGATCAGAGGAAGAGTCATTATATAACTTTCTGATTTTATAGATAGATACAAGCAAAGGTTAAAGGCATGTCGAGCTGAACAGAAGCTCAATTGATGCTTGTTGTCCCAGTTTCAAACTATCAAACAGATAACAAGTGTTACAGCTTTTAATACTGGATTATTTAACCTCTCCACACACCACACAATGTGGTGAGTGTGTTTGCTCACCCGAGGGCCAAAATTTCAAACATATTTTGGTTATGGACCCCAGGAAGCGTCCTTGGGGAATTCAGACCTTTTATGAATGTTTTGTGACATTTTATGAACCAAACAGTAAATCGTTTAATGAGAAAACACTGCACAATAAGTCATGAATAAGTCAGTTTCTTTGGATTGGTTGTGAAGTTTTTTTTCCACCGTAAAAAAACTTCACAGTTGGACGTCTTTGCATCCAACAAAAATTTAAGCTTTTATACGGCCTCTGTTTTCCATGAAGGAGCAAACTGCAAACTTTTTTTTTTTACAAGCTGCGTTTCAAGCAAACAGCAAGTGACTGTTCGACTCTTACAGTGGAGCTCTCAGTTGACGTATGACTAATAAGAGCAGAAAGTGCTGCGCTTTTGCCTATTAAGCAACATCTACCTGAAGGCTGAGACTCCCTTTCCCACAATTCTTCAAGATTAATAGCTGACATTTATAAAAAAAAACACCTTTTGGAAGTACGCTGCGAAATTTAAAACAGTTCAGCTAAGTGAACTTGGCAGGTCGGACAAGCAAGGTATTGTAAAGTGTCCTTTGAGGAGCGAGCCAACCTTGGCCATGACATGAACCTCGGCGCTGCTGTTTACGGCACCACATAACATCACAGGAAGAGAAGTTAAGTAGCTTGGCTTTATTTTGCGTAAAAACTGCTCCATACGTAGACGTGTTTGTGTTCGGTTTCCCAATGTCTTTCTGAGCGAGGTGTGCGTCATTGCAGTCAGTGATGAACGTGTTGCCAAAGCAGAGGCTCGCAGGGCCGCGCCGTGGAAAAGCTGCAACTGTCAAAGACGTCAACACGGAGAAATCGAGCGTGGATTTCACCCCTATTTAACAACACCAGACACGCGTTTTAATCTCATCACGCAACTTCAGGATTTCCTGCTTTCTCTGGATCTCTGCCTCTCATTTTCCTCTCATATGAACATCTTCTTCCTCCATCCTGTTTACTCCCATCTTATCCAGTCATTCCTTTAGAGTGACATTCGCTTCATGTTTGTCATCTCTCCTCTCCATTACAAGAATGCGTCACAACTGAAGCTACATTATCATCCTGTTGTTTCAGATCTGTCTATCTCTTCCTTGCCTGAGTTGACATCTTACTCTTTCTCTCCTTAATGGCAGAAAACAGCCCCCCCTCTGTCTCTCCCGTCTCACCCCCCCTGAGGTGTGGAGGCCTGGGGCTTCATGCCGCTGTGAACCCTGCTGCCTCTGACTGCACCGACACCTGCTACCAGCCTTGCAGGGCCGCCTGAGGGGGCTCACACAGAGACCCAGAGGGGGGGGAGCAGACACCTGATGTTGTCATGACCGAGCCTTTGCACAAGTCCTGGTCATTAAAGCCGTTAAAGTGGGAAAACCGTTTCATTGTAAAGTTATGGTGAGGAGGATACAGAGGACGACCTGATTGATCTGCTGGTAAAGACTCTTATATGAACTCTAAGGCTAAAAGAATCTGTAAACTAATCAATCAAAATATCTGCAACTGTTTTGATAAATAATTAACGCAATTTAAAAGGAAAAACTGCAAAAAGTTAAGGCCTCTTAATTGTAAAAATCTGCTGTTTTTTCCACTGTAAACTTGGGATTATTAGTCAAAACAAAGACTAAACTCTTATCATTTGCGGTTAAAAAAAACTCAGTTCAAACAGGTTTCTAATATGATTTATGAAGCATCACTTCCCCATTCTTATTTTACTTTACCAGCGAATTTCTATCTTAGTCTAGTAAGTTAAAAAAAAGTAGCTGTTACACATCATTTTAAATTTACTTCTGTTTTTTTGTGGTTGTGGTTTAAGTTGCATCATAGCGCTGAAGTTTGGGTCCTTGCCCTCTTTTATAGAAAACACAGCCATGCTTAAATTCAGAGGTCAAGCTCCTTTAAATAAATATCTTAAGAAATATCACCTCTTAGCTACACATATTGTAAAAATGTTAAAAGCCATGTGTGTCATGTTGGAGGTCACGTACTTTAATCTGTATTTAAAACTATTAAGAAAAGCAAAAGCTCAAACGTGGTCAAAACATTCCGTTGAAAACATGCTACTGAAAGATATTAAGTTTCAGAATGAAGCAAGAAAAGATTAAACATTTTAATTTTCCAGCACAGTTTCATTTATTAAGATGGAGACAAAATAAAAGTGATGAGATAAATAGAAGGAGAGCTGATTGTGTGGGATAATTGAGGTCACCGAGGAGCAAAATCTGATGATGAGTCTACAGACTTCGAATGTATTTTTATCCGGCGCCCACAGGTGTCTCTCTCTGTGCACATTTACACACTTAAATGGACGGTGGCAGTGGTGGTGACGATAGCGTGCTGCTGCATGACATTGGCAATGCCAGATGACATAAACACACATAGGAAATCTAGTAATTTTCCAGCCCTAAAACCATCCCACTCTCCCTGTTACATAATATGTATGTGACTTCCTCATTTATGCCAACAGTGGGGCACAGCATGTGAGATTAATCCCGCCACGCTTTATCTCTCTTCCCTCCTCTGCTTCTCTAAACCCCCTGCCCCCAATCTTCCAAACACTCTCCACGGTCAGCGGCCATTGTTTTTGTACCGAGACCAGCTTATGTGGACTTGAACTCAGGCGTTTTGATTGATTGATCCACAGGTGTGAGACTGTGGGCTTCGAGAGGCAGCAGCATCTCAACTGGTCTCAATCAGAGCTCCGGTGTCAATAAAATCACTGGTGGATGGATGATAGTGCAGAAAGTGCATCAGTTTATCTAAAACTGCTGAGTTATTGCAAATGTGCTGACAATTGTTTGCCTCTTTGAGTCATTCCTCTGTGATTTTTATGCAGTTATCATGCTTCCCTTATTTTAGCTGTTTGTTGTTACAGCACCACTCTTATAAATCACCAGTCTTTATAAATAAAAATCTTATAATCTAGTTTTTATAAGTTTGTTGAATGCAATTTAAGTCAAAGTGGCCTAATAAGCCTTTTAGGAGCCTTAAATTCATTTATTTTATTTATCTATTTATATATAGGGTTCCAGTTCCTCACTCTGTGTGGTGTACATGAGTCAGTGGTAGATGTTGACTTTGCATATGTGCATAAATGTGCACAGGTACGTGTTGGCACGGCGCAGCCTGGCGTAGCAGCCTGGATGCAGATCGGCTGATATGGGTCTGCTCCCCAGAGGCCGTCCTCTAAGCTGGTGCTCTTGTGGCCGGGCCTATAAAAAGCAGCAGCAGTAGGACAGCATAAACTAGATCGGGGGGGTCTCTGGAGGCTCAGTGGGATGAGACAGAAAGGCTCTAAAGCTCTGCCCCACACCAGCGCTAACAATTGAGCATTTTCAGGCAAGTCAGTCATGCAAGTCTGGCATAAACACGGAGAAACACACCTCAAATGTCTCTTCCTGTCAGCTTAAAGTTCTCATTTCTCACAGCACTGCAATACATCAGCCGGTCCTATATTAGCCATGTGTGTCAGCTCTCTTTGATAGAGATAGGAGCATCACTCTGGTCCATATGAAGCCTTTCCATCCCTCAATCATTCCCTCATGGCCCAGCTGTAACCCAGCTCCGGATGGATGCATATATATATATGTATGTATGGATTTGTACAAGATTGATTTGTAGTTATGGCATCTGCCCAGAGGCGCATGCCACTACATCACTCAGATATAAGCATTTATGTACGTGCATGGCATCCAGTAGGCCAGCGAGGACAGACTCAAAATGTTCAGCCAGGAACTGTGGAAAGGCATGTGGAGTATATTTGCAATGCAGAGAGGTCTCGTGTCTGTTTTCTTTTCAAATAGTGTTTCTGAGTGTGCAGCTCAGATTTTTCTACTGAAGATGTTGAACAGTTTTGGTTTCTGATACTCAATTCCTTTGCATTATGCTAACTGATAATTAGCTCAAGCACTTTCAGTTTTTCTGTCTTTAAATGTCCCCATTTCAAAACCTGAAGTATCTCTCTTGCATACAAACTTTCCTCTCCTCCCTCTCGAGGCCTCTTATCTCAGCCTTGTCCATCTCTGGGTGAAAGGTGCTCTGCTGTAGTTTTTATTCCCCGTCTCTGCTGTCATGATCTTTAGCCTACTGGAACTCTGAGGAGCATTTAAATTTAACGAAGTTGCCCTTTTTTCCATGAGCCATTTACCCCACTCTGACCCCCAAGTGAGCCTTTTAAAACCAAGTGGCAGAGCCTCATGTGGTGCTCCAAATGCAATCTAGCAATGACTCCAGTAACACAATGACATGAATAATGATCCCTCTCTGTGTGAGCTGAGTTTTTCTGTACATGTTTCTATTGCAAGTTCATTCTTCACAAATAAAAAACATGTTTTATGGATTTGATTTTTGAATGCATTTTGAAGTTTGATTAGAAATGGTGGAGCAAATTTGTATCAACGCTGCAGGTTTGACCTTTCCAAAAATGTTTGAACTATGAAACAGTTTTAGCAAATTCAAAGAACACAAACACTGAGATAACATGTGGTCTGTATCTGATTAGTGCGAACGGAAACGTGTCTGTTTGTACTCTGTTTGTGGTTGGCAACAAGAAAAGACACCAAACAGTTTTCTGAGCTTCAAGATACAAAATACCAGCATGATCAGCTGACACCATCTCTGCCTTTTGTTTACGAGAATCTACACGCTGGAATTTAAGGAATTTTATTATTTTTTTGTTTTGTTTTGTGTTTTTGCTCAGACGGACAAAAGAACTGGACGAACTGTTGGCTGCTGTCGGGATTAAACTTAAACCTAAATACCAAAGCCTCTTCCTGACAGAGCTGGCAGAGAGAGTGTTTCCATAAGCATGACAAATACACAGCTAAAGGCCAGCGTTCAGGTCTATCTTCTGTCAAAACGGCTTTGTCAGACACATTCAGCCAAAACCCAGGCGTCACTGGCAGACAGGGTTGCCAAGCAGCTTCAACAAGGCTTCACTGAGTAACACCTGCTCGTCAAGTTTCCAGCTGTTTCAAAGAGGGTCAAGGACGTGGCCACGCGGATTAAAAAAAAACCCAAATGCAGATCGAGTTAGGTCTGTCAGATATGCATAGTGCTCATTCCTATTCAAATGAACAACAGCATCGAGTTCCCATAAGTCTGAGAGGCTGCAGCATATTGCTTCTCAACATTCACGTAGCACTTTTTTCCAGCGACCTTTGGCCCCACCACTGGCTAACTGAATAAACAGATGGGCTAGAGATAGCATCTGGAGGGGCTCTCCGATGACCCCAAAGTAGGAAATGTAATTATGCTGCACCCACCGGCAGAATGATATCATACTCTGACTGCCGCCTCCCCCCCCCTCCTCTGCCCCCCCAGCATTTATGTAATTAGCTGCTGGTAGCTGTTTGGCCTATCATTCCAGAGACTGTGGGTAGAAAGGTTTACCATCACAAATCAACAGAGGTAATGTGCCAAAGGCTGATGAGTGACAGGAAGCCACATGCCAGGCCAGAGTGCAGCACACAGGGTGAGGAGTCAACGGGGGGAGGTGCCAATCAAAGTTTTCACATGGAAGATGGCACAAACCAACAGCCTGCAAACTCTCAGGAACGTCTCATTTTCTCTTTTATGCACTCAAATTCAGCGGTGTCGCACTGTGCAGCTGACAAATACCAGTTTCAGAGGTCAACAAGCAAGTACAAACAAAAGGACAAAGTAGCTATAGTTACTCATCTGCAGCGTCATACGCACCCGCAGG
This sequence comes from Ctenochaetus hawaiiensis, assembly GCA_029783645.1. Classification (NCBI taxonomy): domain Eukaryota; kingdom Metazoa; phylum Chordata; class Actinopteri; order Acanthuriformes; family Acanthuridae; genus Ctenochaetus; species Ctenochaetus hawaiiensis. Next base: position 5,163,779 of record JAPZDY010000009.1, read on the forward strand.
TGATAAATGAAAAAAAATGCTGCTGTTGATGGTTGCTGCGCAGCTTATGGGTCATCGCTTGGATGCAAAAGGCATGTATAAACTCACCAAGTGTAAAATTTTAACATCACTTAGAACTGATTTGTGACCACTGAGTTGAAACTGCTCAAAACATCTACAGCGATTTATTATCTGGTTGCATAAATTTAATATGTAAGATTGTCTTTCATGAAGGCAAACATACGCTCCTGTGATATTCGTGCTTAACCTTGTTTCAGCTTTGTGTTATCCATCCTAAAAAACATATTGAAAATGACCTGGCTTGCACAAGCTCATTAAGTTGCAGGGAGACAACCATGTTTAAAAAAAAAACACATTTCTCAACCGCTGTGACGAAAATCAGAGATTACGACAGGCGCAGCAGCAATAACATAATGCCATGTCTTCTCCGTGTTGATGAAACAGGGATCGAGACCAATCCCATTTGTTCTCAGTCACGCCTCAGCGCTCCTCTTAATATGCCCACATCAGAGAGAAAGGGACCCCAGCTCCTGATCCTAAAGCTGAAATCAGGAGGGAGGAAAAGCAGTTCAAGGGTGCAGTTCAGCGTCCAGATCCTGACACGGCTGCAATGAATATACTGACGTCTGATGACATTTGATGACAAGTCAGTTCCAGATCAGCTCTTACACCCCCCCCCACCCCCCATTTTTTCTCCTGCTGTGACACAGTTGCCTTTCTAATCCTCTCTCTTTCTCCTCCCATCACAGATATGATTGCTTCCGTTGTTGTTACAGCTGGAGGTTAAGAGAAGGGCTACGTATGCATTGATGTGATTTCTCTGCAACGTCACAGAGAGAGAGAAAAAAGAAGATTTAGATGTACAGTTAGAGATGAATGAATGCACTTCAGGGGGCTGTTTCTCTTCACGCTTTGACGACAGGCCGACTTGGTTTAATTAACGTTGATCCCCGAAGCGACAAGTGAGTGACTGAGCGGGATAATGACACCAACTGACAACAGAGGATTTGTTGTCCACAACGTGAGAGTCTGAGAGGAGAACGTGTTGCCGCATCACAGGCCTCCATCGAGTTTCTGTACAGTGCCAGTGCATGCCTGAGGTGCAGCGGGCATCGTGGCACATTTTCACCTCAGTGTGTACAGTGTCATCAGGCGACAAATCACTCCACCCGTGCTCAATATTTATGTTTTCTTTCCAACTGTGTACACTTTACACACATGCATGTGCACAGGAGCCAGCAGAGGATGACCGATTGGTCGGGTGACATCATTAAGACGACGCATTTTTCATTTTAAAATATAAGTGATTGAATAAAATAAGCACGCATTAGTGCACAGACCCTATATTGCTAAAAGCAGAATAAAAAAAGGAACATGGAAGGAAACTTTGTGCTTAATTGCTGTAGACAGTCACAGGCCATGAAAATGTTTCTGCAGTCAGAAACTAATCAAAACGCCTGAGCTCTCAAAATTAAGAAGGAAAATACATAAATAACCTGCAGAGGACAGAGACCCATTGATTGTGTCCAAACTGTAATTACAATCTGAACGTTCCAGCGAGGCAATTCATCTTTTTAAAAATCGTTTATTTTCCAATTAGTTTTTGCCACCAAAAACATCAACAAACTGGCAACTCTGAAAAGGGCCATAAAACAGTTTTCATAAAACAATCACGTCACTGGACAAACTGAGTGACACCACTAACAGTGACATTCCTGACCGTCCACAGTCACGGTAAAGATCACTGCACCCTCTTGCTCAGTCCCAGCATGCTTTGTGCTACCCAACAAGATGTTCTTTCTGGGAGTGAATGTTGACAGTCCCCCAGACTGCTAATGTTTACCCACAAACACTCGCTGCATCAAAGGTCGCTGTTTGACGTTTAACACAGAGAGTGCACTGGAGGGAATGAGGGACAGGGTGGGGAGAGTGAGCGGGTGGGTCGATGGACGGATGGGTGGGTCAGGGGTACATACTGTATATCACGCCCTCCATGACCCCTCTAAGTCCAGTATAGATTACTGTGGAAGTGTTTGCCATTGGAAGCCTTTGGACCGGTGCCCTTTACTGTCCCTTGATATTCCCTTTCATATTTTTGAGTTTCCTGTCCATTCAAAGGGTCAACATGAGCTTACCAGATCCGGTCGAGGTTGAGAGGAGAAACACGTAGAGATGTATGCTTGTTGAGTCCACAGGGAGGCGGACATGGAGGGAATCAGGGATGCAGCGTCTGCACCATGACCCTAATCTCTGTCCATTATGCACATTACCCTACATCACTTGCAAAACATGCGGGATTGGTGTGTCTGTTTGTGTGTGTGTGTGTGTGGAGGAGGGTAGTGATGGTAAACAGAGCCATGTGCTTGTGTTGTTGTGGAGAACCACAAGTTTGCGAACAACCGGGTCTCCTGCGACACACCGTCTGTGTGACGTCAATCGGTGACTGGTTGTCACGACACTCGAAGGACACAGATGGACAGACTCCTTCCATTTTTTTGTGATGTTTGTTCAAATTTTGCACATCACAGACAAAAGTCCATTCACGATGCAAGTAACAAATAACTAAAAAACTAAAAAGATCTGCATGACAAACCAACTCATTATTCGGTAACTTCTTCTTTATGGTAGACCTCGCAGACACAGAAGTGGAAGATATTCCTTCAGCGTAAACATTCATTAACAGGTGACTAATGTCCAGTAAGAATATGTTGCACCTTTCAGGCATGTGCAAATAGCTGCTGTTTTCTCTCCCTCAAATGTGCAACATTTCACTGAGTGGGAGTTTTATGGAAGCGTCTCTCACATTAACAACCAACGTATCGAGGAGCATTCACACACACACACACACACACACACTTACAAGCATTTAACAGCACCAACGTAAACAACATATCAGACAGACAGAGCCGTCCATTAAAGTTGACCTTTTAGATGCCAACTGTGGTGGTGGTGGTGGTGGTGGTGGAGGGGGGGGAGCTACGGGCGACATAGTTGTGCAGCGCGTCGCCATAGTAACAAGGCCCCGGCGGTTCAGTCGATAGCGGTTTTTGAGGGTTTAAATGCCATCGGAGAAGAGAAACGGTAAGGAGTAACCAGTTGTGTAACAAGTTCGTAAGGACGGTACAGTCATTGCAACTCATTAGCAAAGATGGCCTTGTGGGCGACAGTAATTGCCGTGGGAGGGGAAGGGGAATGAAATGTCATTAACCGGTACTCCTGCCCACCCACATGTCCCCGGAGACTCCCATCAGCCTCGGGTAGATGCTATCTGCTTTTAAACACACATAAACACATCCTCCCCTGAACGCCCTTCAGTTTCCCATGCTCCCCTTCAGCTCAATTGTTGCTTTGTCCTGATAATCAGCATTCATCCACCTCCACACACACACACACACACACACAATCACACACCAGTTCCTCATTGTCTGAGGCCTTACATTGTTATGCTCTTATAAAACACCTGTGATGAAGACGTTGGGAGTAAACTGGTGTCCTGAACAGAGACACCAGGTCGGCTCTGAAGCTTTCCTACACACAATGTATCTGAGGTAAAAAAGACCAGGGCGGGCCTGCAGGAGCAGAGCTAAATATAACTGATCGCTGTTTGACCATAAGGTGATTGAGCAATAAGGTCCTCCCCGAAACAGAAGGAAGTGAGAGGGCTCTTTTTTTTTTTTTAAATGAGGGAGAAACTCACATATGGTAGATTGATATCCTGTGGTTTCTTGGAGGAGATGATAAGGGATCAGAACATGATGAAGCGGTGAGAGATAAAGAACATATGAGGGGGGAGGAGGACAGCAAATATTGTGTAAATGCAAGTGTAAGTTTAGAGGAGCGTTGCAAAATATTGTGCGTTTCATAAAGATATCGAGTCTGTTTTTATGTATTATTGTGACTCACACGAACACATGAGATGAGACAACTTGTTTTGTGACGAGTGGTGACTTGAAAAGCAGCAAGAAAATGCCACTTGATTGCTTATAAAAGTATCATCCTTTTTCCAAGCTTTCTAACAAACTTGTCACTCCCTGTACGAGAGTATATGATGATCAGTCAGGGGAAATATGGAGCCTGATTGCAGGTCAGTCTCGATCATTAAAAGCCTCTTATACAGGGTGCGAAACAAGGACAGTTACTGAGGGAGCTGACCCCAGACAGGTGAACCCAGAGATTAGGTTTGGTGTGTTTCTCTCTCTCTCTCTCTTTAGTCTCTCTCACCAGTCCATGCAACACATCTCTTTCTTGCTTTCCCACCCCATCTCTCCTCGAGCCCTCAGGAGGGATGAGCCATTGGCCTGGATCTACCTCGGCACCAAACGGTTCCTGATTTGGCCCACTTTCCCCTGCTCTAAAAAAAAAGGGCCACCAGCATTCGAGCCGGAAAAAAAAAAGAAAGAAAGAAAGATCTAGTCGCTCTGTCAAAAATGAGCATAAACACTTCCCGAAATGATACAGGCCATGTTGACAGTCACAAGACATTTCTGTGGCAAATAAAGATTGAAGGATTGAACTAAAAAAAAAAACACATCCCTTAGACGACAGAGGTCACTCACACGCAGAGAGTGACAAGCAGCCAAAGATGAGAAAACAGTAATTACTAACGATGGCAGCGACAAAATGTCAAGGACTTGTTGTCGCTGCTGAGTCATGAAAGAGTGAACTGAATTTAATCATGTTAACTTTTGTCATTGTAACATTGTAGAGCAGGTCGAGATGAAATAAGACAGTGAGGCACTAATCTCATGAGGAAACAGAGAGAGGGAAATGGCCTCATAATTTCTCAAACATGTGGCAGACAGACCCAGAAAACCCAGCCTTGCATGAGGAAGTTGTCAAAAATTAAACAAAGCAGAGAAGAAAAAATGCACATTTTGACATTTAGTTGCACTAAAAACTGATGACCCTCACTGGAGTGACTGTGTGTGAGGCTGTTGAACTCTTAAATTTTAAATCAAACACTAAACTAAATCAGAGCTACAGATAAAACATAATCCTCTGAAACACAAAGCTGACACTTCCTTGGGTCAAACACAAATCTGTCCACCGTCTGCTCACCATCTCCACTTGCCGAGGGTCCAGGTTGGTTGGCGCAGAGGCCGGCACGGCGAATTGGATCTTCTTCCTCTCCTTGGGCTCCCCCTCGACTTCAGTCGACTCAGAGGGATCCATGGCTCTGGATCCTGGGGAGGAGGGGGTCTGACTCCCAGCGGAAAGGAGAGGTCGCTGCCCAGAGATCACTTTAACCTTCCTGGAGGAACCTCCCACTGCTGGGTAGTTCCACTCTTGAAGAGTTGTCTTCTCTGTCCTGCCTCACTCTGACTCCCTTCTTCTCTTGGAAAAAAAAACAAACTGTTTTCACCCCCCGTCCTCGTTTCCTCTCCACCAGTTGCTAATATTCTCTTCTGCCTCTCCTGTTCTCCCTCTTCCACTCTTTCTCCCCTTCCTCTCAACCTGTGCAGCTGGAGTGATGAAGCAAGTCCTTAGATCTGGCTGTGAGGGAGCGAAGTGGGCGGGTAGAGGGTGGAGGGGAGGGACCAAGGTCCAAAAGAAGGTGGAGATATCAGGAGAGAGGGGAGGGGCCTGAGCAAATAGGGGAGTAGGGAAGAGAGGAGGATGTAACAGGGTTGGAGGAGGGGTTGGCTGTGTTTTTTTTTTTTATCTATCTAAGCTGAAGTTGATTTGTAATCAGAAAAAAAAATAATCTCATCACATCAGCTGAGCCTCTTTTGGCCTCTATTTGTGAATGAGAGATTTGTGCCGAGAGAGGGAGGGAGGGAGGGAGGGAACAGGGAATGAAGGAGGGATAAACAGGAGATATGTGTGGCGCATGCAGAGGGGAGTTTACATGGGGATCCAGTAGCTTAGCCCACGCTACTGTCTTCACTAGATTTATTAGGCCTGATGGTGTTACGATGATTTTTCCTGCCTCGCCAGAAAAATGCTGGGACTGACGATTTTTCTTTCATTCTGCAGAAATTCATTTGTAACTGGAGTAAAAACCCATTAAAAATGTTTATTAACCCACAAATCGCACATAAATCTGATGAAATGTGTGATAATAATGAAATATAATTAAATAACAAAAGAAGATAGAATTGAGATTTTTCAAAAATGAAAAACACAGACTGAATATAGTGGATGTAAAAGGAGGGGGGGCAGATTGTTGATGGTGATGTAAAGGGAATAGAGTGAGAGGGGCAGTTTCAGTGCTATTTTCAGGTCCTTGCTGTTATTTCACTCACATGGCACAGGGATTTGGACAGTGAAGAGAAGTGGATTTGGCCTCAGGGCAGAGTTGAGCTTTGGCATGGGCTGAGGAGGAGAAGAAGGAGGAGGAGGAGGAGGAGGAGGAGGAGGAAGAGTGAGGTGGCTGGAGGGGCTTGGTGGGCAGAACAGAGAAGAGGGTCAAGGTGTATACGTTGCTCTGGGAGTGCGATTGTTGTCTAAAGAGTCCACAAAACTCATTAAACAGTCAACTGAGTGTTTAGCCCGCCGGTCAGAGCAAACATGCCAACATGGTGTTTATTCACTTTTTCCATGTGGTGGTGAGGAGGGAGAAGAGTTGGGGGGGGGTTGTTTTTTTTTTAAAGGGTTTGTCCGAGTGTTTAATTCTGCTACAAAGCCACTCCTGTCCAAAGCAAAGCACCACCTCCACATGCCTGCGGGTGGCATCTCTTCATATACGTAAAGGCTGAGAGCTCAACAAAATACAGACTAAGTAGCTGCTGAAGAAATGTGACCTTTTTTTCAATCACCCACTGCCATTTGATTTTGTTCCAGATTAGTTGTATAACTTAAGCTGGAATTGTGCAATATTTTATGAGGAATGCGTGACAGGCTGTGTTTCAGAGACCAGCTTATTACAAGCTGCAGAATTCATTCAACATCTAGTCAAACAGCGATTTAATTCGTCACATAATGAGCAATTAAATTGGGGAATTTATTTCTTCATTCACAAGTCTGGGATCAGAGAGTAATCAGAGAAAAAGGTGCTGCCTTTAATGATTTAGACAGCTCACAGAGTCTTAAAGACACGGTGTTTGAGCAGCTGCGCAGGTGCATCATGATGATTTTTGTTCCATATAAAACAAAAAAGATATGACTCTGAACTAAATACAATCAGTACAAATGCTGAACGCTTGTTTGGTTTGAGGGGACTAAACACAGAGCTGATTAACTGGTGTTATGTCAGAGCCGTGGTTGCTAATGCCAGTCAGGAAAAAAGCTGAATTTCAGAAGAATTTCCCTCTCTATACTCTCCCTATTGTCACTGCAGAGACAAACAATACTCCGTTTGTTTGTCTTTTGTCTTCTACTGTATCATGTGTTTGGCACCTTCTCCATTACAACCTTGGGAGTTCTTCCTTCTTCCTCCTTCCTCTGTCCTTCCAGAGAAGTATGACAGGTCCACAACACAACAAAGCCTCCTTTCGTAACGTTGGTACGACCCTTTTCTAAGTCTGACAATCACACATATTTTATAATCAAATGCCTACCAGCATATTGTCTCTGTTTAAGTGTCTGTTTGAGGCCTACAGAAAATTTCCACATTTGAAAAATTAAGCATCTACTCTCTTCAGTTTAACTTTGTTTGCATCACAATGTCGATAGAGTTTGCTGCACAACCACAAGCAAACCTGAGAGGACAAGCCAAGATAAAAATGGAAAAAAAAACATAAAAATTGTCAAACAGACTAAACAAGCAAGTGCAAGGCTGGAAAAGTAAACACAAATAAGATGATCATCTGATCTGAGACTCCAATAAAAGAGGAGACGTTTCATTTTCAAAAATGATCACAGTTTTCTGGCAAAATAAATGCATCTTTGAGCCTTAGTTTGCAGGTTTAGTAACTGCAGATAAACACAAAAGGTTCATTTAGAAAAAGATAACATATCTGATAATAACATATTTTCAAATCAAGTAATTTAACTGCAACTGATTGGAAAAGAAGGTGCTAACATGGTATATATAAACCTCAGAGTACATAAACCTCAAGGTCATGTGCTGCACTGCATTGTTATTTGCACACAAGAAAACAGTTTACTTAAACCAACCTCAAGGATTTATAGAAATTGATACTCCAACATGTGGAGCTCCTACAGAGCAGGTGTCTATAAACATTTGTTGTATTTCACTAAAAGTTGACTGAGAGCAGAAACATCGTGCTGAATAATACATACTGCCTGGATTAGAGCACCAGAAAAATCAGATTTTGGGCACCAGTAAATCCGATTTTTTTTTTTATTATTATCATTCAGACAACACATTCTGTTCTTGGGCAAATCCAACAATATTTACTCATGGGGGTTGCTCTGCCCTGTCGGCTTGTCATCTCTAACTCTGCACGAGCAGTTGGGGGTTAGGTTAAATTTAAAATTGAGGAGCTAAAATATTCAAACAAACACGAGCAGCCTCCCCTTCTGCCGTATGGATTACTAGAGAGACAAATTGTCAGGTAAGCTTTCAAATCTATGAACACAGAGGTGTCAGAGCTGCCAGGCATCGTAAAATCCTCGGGCTTCTGTCATTAACAAAATAACTCCACACTGCTGACACACTGACAAGTCAAACAAATTGCTCTTGTTGGAACCGACGTGGATATTCCACAGCATATGAACTCATTTGCACATAAATGGATTAACAGAGAAAATCACTTGTTAGCACAATTTTTATTTTCTGTGTGAGCCTCAGCTGATCTTCATATTTCATCCTGATGCTGAGCCATTTTATTGTATATTCTTAAGGAAAAACTACTAGCTTTTATAAAAAGTTTGTGAGGTTGAAAACCACTGAGGTGTCTGTATTTGCTTGAACTTTTAAGCCTGATATGTCACTCGCTTTTTTTTGTCTTTTTGATCTATCTGCCTCCATTATTGGCTCTTCACTATGTTTATACATTTTGTTTTAGACATGTCATTTAATCACTTTGCTGGCAGAACCAGAGGAAAAACCTCTGCAAGATGGATCATACTTGGAGCCTGTGAATACCATAATAACTCAAGCGGCAAGCAGGACATGCCGTACAAGATGTGTGACATTTGCACTTTACACATACACACACGTACACACACGTACGCATGTACACACACACACACACACACACACACACTCCAAACCAGCTTCGAAGACAGATTAGGAAAACTGTAATTCTATCTCCTAAACCGGGCATCTTGTACCATGTTACAGTTACGGAGGGAGAGCTGACAAAAACTTTCCTGTTATGAAAGCAATTTACGGGCCCCTCAGACCCCTGCAGACGACACTCGATCTGCTATGACCAATGCATTCTGGGTATTTTGTCCAAGTTAAAGTAAAGCACAAAAAATGGAACAAGAACTTGTTTTGTGAAAACAGAAGGAGACAAAAATCTCATGCTTTCTTATTAGAGCTCATCCCCAAACCTTAATTCTTACAGTGTGTCAGATAGTTTAGCAGTAATAAGCTGATACCTTCACAGGGGATTTCAGGGACAAACGTCACTGTAAAAAGTGAGATACGCCATTAATCAGGATCACAGGGAGGCTTTGTATCAGCAAAGCAGGTGTCCTGGTAATTCTATTGAGGGGCACAGACAGGCACTGCCAGTCAGTCAACACATCACTAGACTCCTCTCTCACCCCCTCCTCTCCCCCCGCCCGGTTATATAACGAACCATCACACAATAAACAGGTCCTGCTCGCATGAACAGTCATAGTAACACACACTTTGGAAAGCTGCACTGCCTGGCAGTTTCTGTGCGCTTCAATTGTCATGCACTGTGGTGGTGACGAAGGATGCATGTGCACCATCTGCTGTCCTGTTTGTGCAATTACAACTTAGAACAACAAGCAAATGATCATTAAAGTTTTTTTTTAATTTATTTTGTTCTCTAATCATATCCAGAGGTCAACGGTCAGATGCAACTTAAGAAATTTCATGAATTCCTAAAACTCATCGTTACGTTCTATTAGCAATTATATTGATCTTCTTGTCAATTAATTTGTTTCCAGGCCTTTTTATTCAATATCAATGACTTATCAATGTCTTCGATTTTTATAGGTGTATACATTTTCTTTTTTTAAATATATACTTTTTATTATTTAAACAATGAAGAACAATGTAACCCAATGCTTTATGATTTTACATACTTTTTCAGCCGGGTGGATGCTTTTACTTAAAGCCAAGTTGTCTGATTGATGGAGGGTTTCCTAAACTATTATGTCCCCTGTGTGAAAAACTTGGTCTAAAAATTGTGCACTGAGCACTGTACACAAAAATATGACAGAAAAACAGGGACAGAAAGGGGATTACCTCCTTGGCTTGTTAGCATTGCAACGTCAGGCGCCAGGGAGCCAATATCCATCTGGAATGTGTTGAGACAACACAGCGCATGATGGGATAATCCCTGAGAATTTAGAAAGAATCACAGGAATAAGGAGAGGAGAGACATAAGAAAAGAAACCAAGAGGGACAAGAGATAAGACTGGAGAAGATTAAAAAAAAAACTTTCTGAAACAACATAGAAGCAAATACAAAGTGTACATTAGTTTAGCATCAGTGTTGACAGTTAAACAGAGAGTCAGATTGAGGTTGGCAAACTGGGTCTTGTTGGGAATCCCAGTTGGGGTCCCCTGGAAAATTAGTTCATAGAAAGTTCATGATTGCTTCTTATTCTATGAAGAAATTCATTGAGAATAGATAAATGTAAATGAGAATAAGTAAATATCTCTAAGTTTGGGTCATAGGAGACTCAGCATCAATAAAAATGTATAGATGGGACAGCTAATGTTTCCATTCAAATCATTTAATACCACTATGCACAAATGTAGAACAACAGGAGATAAAAAGGCTTAGTGGTTATGTTTTTAATTCTGCAAATGAGAAAAATTAAATTCCCACAAAAATTATTAAATTGTGTGCGTTTGCCAACAATAACATGTCACATGTGATTCACTTTGCTGCAGAAAGAACAAAGGAAAATGGGTGGGACATACCGAGTGAGCCATTGATCAGGAGCTTGTGATATCAGGTGGAAATGGGTGGATCAGTGCCACAAAAGTGGGTGGAGGACGGCTGAATAATATGGCTGCATTATACACATATCTATTCTGTTTTAAAGTTTCAGTCTATCTACAGTTGTTTGTACAGTTTCAGTAAAGACAATAAATTGCTATTGTTGAGATATAAAGGGGACTTCTGTGTGCTCTCACTTTAAGGGGGGAAATGGTAGAAAAACACCTCTAGCACCAATAAGTTAATACTTTTTTTCTGTAGGGCACAAGAAAGTAGATCCACTGAATTATTTTTTATAAGTTACTTTGCCCAGTTTAAAAATAAAACAGTTGTTGTTATATCAGGAAAGTTATTTTTTTTTAAAGAAACACAACTACAGTACGCTGAGTTAAGCATCTGGTGATTGGTGATATGGAAATGATAGGGCTGGTAAATATAAACAAATTCCAGTAGATGGCAGTCTTCTGTTACATTTGACTCTAATAAAGGTTCACCCCCTGTGGACTGCACAGAGCTGTCCAAATGGGGGTTGAAATAGAAACTGAGGTGCTCATTTGTGATGAAAGCAAATTGAAAACTGTCACCTTTGAGGAATATTGAATACATATACTGATCACTAGCAACAATTTATGTCAGGATGCAAACCAAAAGAGAGAAAGTCTTGTGATATACAACTAGGACCTAAGACGGCGTAGGTAAAAATGCATTGACAGGAAGATTTTTGGATGATTTAATGAGGTGAAGACTTTTTGAAGTTTGCTTTGGAGATTTCATTAAAGCACACCTGGGTACAAAATAAACAACAGAAAGAAAAAAAAAACATATATAGCCATTAAAAATGACAACAGAGGTATGAGTGTTTGCGTGACTGACAGCACATGTGGGCGTGTGTGTGGGTGGGTGTGAGGAGTAAAGTAGAGTGGGGTGCTGGAGATGTAGCAGGTGGAAGACATGGTGGAGGCAGAGACAGAGGAGGACGTGGCAGTAGGGCAGTGATTTAATTAGCACCCTCTACCCCCTCCAGCCCTTCACTCATAGCATCAATAATGCATGGCCTCTTGTTTCCACTGCCATAATTAATCCTCTCTTACTATAATTAAAAGCCAAAAATCCCACAAGATGGTTCAGCTTGGCCAGGCACGGGTTGGTTTGGCACGGGAACTGATGAAAAACTCCAGAGCTTCACACACACACACCCTGTGGACCGACAGACAGACAGACAGACGTGTTGACAGAGAGATCAATAGTCAACTCCAACACAGGCAGAGTGAATGAGGCATGAAGGGAACCTGAAATACGCAGAGAATGTGACATGCAGGCGAATTAAATGAATGAATCTGACAGACTGACGATCTGAAGTGCTTCCTTGAGAATATGCTTTTGTGCATCCTGTTTGTGAATGAGTGAGAAAAGTGAGGGAAGAGCGAGCCAAGCACAAATCTACCAACCCTAGTTCCACTCCCTAGAAAGGAGGACGGATGTACAAGTGCACAAACACACACACACATACATACTTACACAGGCATCCTGCTCCCAGATGAGGTTTGTCTCTGCTGCAGCCAAGCCAGACGAGAGGGAGAGGTGGAGCTTTCTGATGCTGCAATTAGGACCACACTGTCTGGGCGAGCAAACTAGAATGAATATTTCAGTCCGGAGATCTCCATGGGTACCTATGGTGGGGGCCTGGCACACCTACAGGCACACACACACACACATGCAGACACCCACACGCACACACACACACACATAGACAGATACACAACTTACCACGGCTGCCAGATTTATTCACCTCCCAATCACAGATGCCACAATTATCACATCAGTACCACTGCGTAAACGATGCCAACTGTTATGCTCATTGAACTATTGTACAAGGTTTACAATATCAAGATAAATATGCATCAGCAGGACCACTTATAGTATGTAGCTGATGGTTTCTCCTTTGTGAAAATAGGTGCAACGAGCATCCGAGCTTGGCCACGTGCCAGGAAAAAAAAAACTCAGTCGCTAGAGCAGAGGTCACATCTCACATGCAACCTAAATTTCCTCTCCTCTCCGTCGACCTTTTCTCGTCTCCTCAGACAAAGAGTACTCACCTCGCTCAGTCACCTCTTCGGCCTCTTCAGCATTTTTAAACGGTGCTTCACTTCAGAGGCTCCTGTGCGCGCATCCTCTTCACAGTTCTCACACACACACACAGGACTTGTACAATAGGAGCACTCCCTCTGGTGTGGGTTCATTGTCGATGCTCCTCACAGCCCTCCTCCTGCCCCGCCGTCCTCGGCCCCATCTCCACTTGATTTATCGCTCTAAAATACCACTGCACTAATTAGTCAAGTAATTAATTAATAGGCATTTGCATTTGTGCATATGCAATTAGGGGGCTGGAGAGAGGAGAGTGCAGATGGGGTCCGGGAGTCTGGTGGGGGTGGGAGGATCCGTGTATGTGTGTGTGTGTGTGTGTGTGTGTGTCTGCTGTATTTCATATTTGTGCCAGCAGAAGTTTGCACTTCAGACAAGTGAAAGACAAGTGAAGTGCAGGTCATCACCTCACATGTCTGATAGTGAGAAAAGGAGAAAGGGAGGCGGAGGATGACAAAGGTAAAGGGGTGTGGCCTGATGACTTTGAACAGCCATTGGGTGTCACTTGACCATAGAGGGGGGAAAAAAAAAGATTGATGGAGAATTTGATATCTTAAAGGGAAAGCGGTTCGGTTTTTGCATTTTGATTAGATGTGGAAAAGCGCAGCAGGTGGCCCTTACTTAAAACTAATCCGTATACAAACAGGATGCAAAGTCATTCTAAAATATCATAATTCCAAACAAGTTCTCCTCTGGCGTTTCAATATCAGATCAAAGCCTCTCTGATTGGAGTCGCCTCCAGCCCAGCACTGGCTAAAGCCTCACTGTTGACATTTAGCATTTATTTTGGCAAGGTGACCTGAAGGTTGTTTGGGACTTGTTGAGAAGCATCAGCATCATCATGACCGCAGCCTTTGCATCTCCCCCCTTCTCAGTGCAGCTGAGGTAGGATAGGGCACTGACTTGGCTGGTGGCAAAGCTAGATGCCTCTCCACTCCTCCTGCACACACACACACACACACACACACACACACACACACACACACACGCACGAACACACACTGTCACATTCACCCCACCATGGCTTGGGGTAGTGCCAGGTTACCATCCCCTCATCCCATAAGGGATGAGACACATTAGTGAATGTGCGGCATCATGGCTCCCTAGCCACAGCTGCCACACCACTGGTGACCCGAGGGATGACCCCGCAACTCCCAAAACAACCCCCCCCCCCGAGTTGTGGCTTCGGAGGAGATGTAGGGGTGATCCAGGCCCAAGGACATGATGAGCTTCTATCAGCTATTTCTCAGCCTCCAGGTCCCCGTTCCCTCAGTCCGGTGGGTGTCTTTTTGCCAAGTTGGACTTGGTGGTCGTAGAGCTCATTTCTCCCACATTAACTCCACTAATGTCCGCTAAATAGAGAGATCTCAGATCCTGGGATGGACACAATGCAGAGAAGCAAAGCGTGCTGAAGGGAGTAGAGTGCTGGTGGTGAGGAATTCTTGCATCCATCCCTCTGATGTGCCAGCATGCCTCCTCCTAAATACTGGGCACCACTGCCAGCTCCTACCAGCACCAATTCCCTGTCATCTACAGCTAAACCCCCTTCCTCCTCATTTTTCATACATCCCTAGTGGGTCTGCACACCTGGGTCTCACTCCTCACTCTCTCTCACTGTGTCTGAATGACTCTTTTCCTCCCTCTCTCTGATGCTCGCCCCTGCAGGCGCCCCTTGCTCAGCACTGAATGCCGAAAAACACCAGCAGCAGCTCTGGCAAACCTCGCACATTCAGACACAGCAATCAGTAAGCATTTGATCTTCTCACTTAACCACATGAGCACCAGTCGACACACACACACACACACACATACACACACACACTGACACACATGCATGTAGCAGAAGCCTATGTAATAGTATACCTTTTAATCTGACTCATTTGCAGCTTTGGCAAGTGGGTCAACTGTGCGCCGGTTGTGCCCACAAGAGTCAGAACAAATCACAATTGGTTTTGGTTGTTGTTCCTCTGACTACATTGAAGCATAATTTGATCCAATTAGGTAAATAAATAAACAATATGCCTTCTGTTCCACCGCCTTAATGCACTTATAATGCATCCCCATCCCCATCCCCCTACCCCCACCCTGCTTCTGAACCAGAGATGTGATGTGATGGAGGGTAAACCCTGCAACTACACCCTGTTTACCCACCTTTCATTTGCTGAGGAGTTAATTGGTGTAATTTTATAACAGGTCACAGTATCATTGCTTTATCTTTATAAACTGATAATTTATATAATTGAGAATGAAATCTTTTTAAGAGGGTAACGGATTAATGGCTTATGTAGATATAATTAAAAAGCAGAACTTGGTTTTGGGGTCAATAACACTGAAATTTGCGGCTTAAACACTTAATGAACGACCCCAAGGTGAGTGACTATAATATTCCTACTGGAAGTCAGCGAATGTGCTGAACTTATTAAATTGTAAATTTACCTCCTGTAACATCACTTTAATCTTCCTTACAGTGAGTGGTGGGATATCGTGCGGTTCTAGTTTAAATCGCATTTAAACATTGACTCGTGAGTTTGGCAGGTAAATGGGAAAATTCACAGGACTGATTTAAAAAAAAAAAACAAAAAAAAAAGAT
>JAPZDY010000009.1:5179640-5191733 GCA_029783645.1 Ctenochaetus hawaiiensis
TCTCAGCCCTCCTCCTCCTCCTCCTCCTCCACCACCTCCTCCCTCCTCCTCCACCTTCTTCTCTCTCTCTCTCTCTCTCTCTCCTTCTCCCTCTCTCTCTCTCTCTCTCTCTCTCTGTCTCTCTCCCCCCCGCGGGCAAATCTCTCCGAATGCGGGCGCATGTCAATCACCGGGCTCTCATGTGATGGCTCTTGCCGGTGACGTGCCAGCCATATGGGCGCTGGCATCACAGCCTTAGCTGGTATGTAACCCCTTCCCCGGTAGCTCACGGTTGCCACACGCGCACTCACTCACTAACACACACACACACACACAAACACACACACACATACATGCATACATGCTCACTTACTCGCTCACACTTATACACACAGACAAGCCAAGACGCACGTTCGCTCGCAAGCTCCGGTTATTCGAGTGCGCGCGCTGGGAGAGAAGCACCCCTAAACAACCGATCACCGGCGCCAGTGTGAGGAAGACGCGCGCCGCCTGCACCTACACGCTGACACGGAGCGTTGGTTCGCTCACTCGCGCGGTCCCTGAAGATGGTCTGAAACTCGAGCGCGTTTTTTTTTCCTCCCATCCCCTGTGAAGAGCTCGAGCCGAGGTAAGTTGGAACATAAACAACAACACAAGCGAAAAGAAAAAAAATCCTGGATGCTTGAAGCGCTCGTTCAAAATGGTGGAGAAAATTAATAGAATGATTATAATTAACGTGAGGTGTTTATCTCTGTTAAAAATAGTTCTGCTGCACTGTCGATTGTCTATTTTGGGGAAATTAAATCACCTTTATCGCCTACACTTTACAGAGCTGAAGGCTTATCTAATGAATTCATATCTAATCGTCGTCGTCGGTCTCTGACTTGCGCTGGTATGCAGCTATCGATCCAAATAACCTATTAAAATCTGTCGATAGCGAACTATAAAATCCTCTCTTCTAAAAAAAAAGTCATAAATGGATATAAGGTATTTCCAGTGTTTGTCGTTATATTAGATCTCCATATGAGCACGCTTGCACATCCCCACTCCCCCGCTCTCCCACTGCGTGCCCTTCAACTTTTGACATCCAAATCTACCTGGATTATAAGAGCTAAGATCAAATACCGAGCTCGAGTCAAAAGGCAGGCGTCTTCCGGTCCCGATTTTGCTCCTTCAGGATCATTTACAAGGAGCAATCCCGTCCTGTGGACTGGAGTAGACCCCCCCTATAACAGCAGCGCTGCAAATAGATCATATCGGACACTAATTTGTTTTTAGAGATTCCTGCGTCTGGACCTTGAATCCGGGGAAACAAAAGACTATGAGTATGCAAGATAAGACGTTTTATGGATTATGTTATCAACGCCGTTGTCTCAGCGAAGGACGCTCTCGAGCTTAATGGGGGATTTATTAATGATTTTGTCGATGATTTTCACGTCCAATCTCGGAGCAAATGAAAGGGTGGGACAACGCCATTGACTGTGACAGGCAGTGTGCAGAATGATTTATCTCTGTTTGTCTACTTTTATCCTCAACAGCCTCGGCCTATCTCGACGTAAAATTGTTTTTTAACACCGTCGTTGATGGTACAGCGAGCTTTTGCAGGGTTTTTTTGCGATATTGGAGAAGCTAATTATGCTTCGCGAGTTGTGTTTTTTTATATTTAACGAGGGCTAAAAGGATACAAGCGATTTCCATCTGTGAAGGGTTATCGCTTACTAAAAAGTGCTTTGAAATCATGCACTCGTGCATACTGAATTATGTGTGAAATCTATTTCGTGTAAGCTGCATGGTCTGTTAATTAAACGTTGTTGTTTTTTTTTTCTTCTAATTGAGCAAACCTCCTGAGCCTGAGATTTAAAAACTAGATTTTGCCCCTGGCACACCCCCCGAGATAATTAACCAACCATCACAGTCTACCGTACTATGGGCTGCAAGTCTATCTACTGCTGCACTATAATAATAGATGGGATGTGAAACGTGTTAAGGAGTAAGCCAATAGAGGCTTATTGAAGCTGTCAAAGATCACCTCGTCTCTCTGTAGCCTTGTTTCTGGGATGGGACTGCACTTGCTAATTAAGTGGTAGGCTGGTCAATTTATTTTTTTCTTAATTTATTTTAGATGGATTAAATAATATGTTTGCTTGATAGTTAATTAATAATAGTTAAGTGGTTAATAACAGTTTGATTGGTGATTTCTCATAGCTGAGCCTAGAGTGATTTTTAGCTAATTTTCTAAATATTTTTGAAGCATTTTTTTTGCTTGAAAAAATATATTATTAGTAATTGTAGAAATAGAAGCACAAGCCAAGATTAGGTTATATAAAATTTTATATTAAAAAGTTTTTGTATTTTTTTTTATTTTCAAGGTCTTTATTTTATAAGGTTGGTCTTTGTTTATAGGCCGTGATATAAAAAAAATACTTATAAAGCCTTTTTACAGCTTGAGTCAGGATATGTCTGTTAGCCTTAATTTAATAATCAGCTTGGCTTTAAACGGAGCTACAGCATCAATTAAATAAAATCCCTTTTGCCTCCTCTGTGGAGAGGTGTATGGTGTGGATGAATAGTTCTGGAATGCAGCCAGGAGTGTATATGGGCGTCAGGAGGAGTGAAAGTGGGGGCCCCCATGGGACCTGTAATGTGGCCCCTGCCGCTGGGACCCGCTGCGAGAGGACGCGACAGGGCATGCGGATGACAGCAGGGAATTAAATGGGGATACGTCTGGCTGTAACCCAGCGCAAAGCTCCTAAAGCTGATTTCTCTCTCTTTTTATTTACACAAATTAAATTATTTGTTCTTTAGGCCAAAATAAGAAATTATTTTTTAATTTTAAAAAAAAGTCGCCAATTAGGGAGAGTTTACATCTTCCGCCTTGAAATAAAATTATTTTTTGTAGAACTTCGTTAAGGCCTGCTTCTATAGGCTCAATATTCGGATGTTTACGTGAGTTTTGTGTGACCTCTGGACGTTTTTTATGCTTTTATGTCGATATAATAGAAATATCTTTGTTATCATGTTGTACGTCCATGTGTTTTGTGCCAATGAGGCCTCACTTTCGATTTCCTTGTTTCTTCTCTCCAGAGCCACAATGTTGACGAGGCTTTTCAGTGATCCCTCACTGCTTCCCGATGTGCAGAAATACTCCGGATGGGCGGAGGACAGCGATGGCGAGGACTCCAAGCTCAAAGATGAGGACCAGGACACCCAGGACGACATGGATGGATCTGAACTGAGGGGAGGCAGCCGGACGCAATCCGAGCACGCCGGGGAAGACGACGAGGATGACGGTGTGGAGGAAGAGGACGACGGAGAGGATACAGAAGGGGACAGGCCCAAGAAAAGGGGTCCCAAGAAGCGCAAAATGACCCAAGCCCGGATCGAGCGCTCCAAGATGCGGCGGATAAAAGCCAATGCACGGGAGCGCACACGCATGCACGACCTAAACTCTGCGCTTGACAATCTGCGTAAAGTGGTGCCCTGCTATTCCAAAACGCAAAAACTGTCCAAAATCGAGACGCTGCGGTTGGCCAAAAACTACATCTGGGCTCTGTCGGAGATATTGCGCTCTGGAAAAAGGCCCGACCTTGTGTCCTACGTTCAGACTCTCTGCAAAGGACTCTCCCAGCCCACGACCAACCTGGTCGCAGGGTGCCTGCAGCTGAACTCCCGTAACTTCCTAACCGAGCAGCAGTGTCAGGACGGGGGCAGATACGGGTCTGGCTCCCTCTCCATGCATTCCTACCCCTACCAGTGTGCGCGCCTCTCCAGCCCCCACTGCCAGCCGGGTTCGAACTCGCATTCGCTGAGGACGCACGGCTACTGCTCGGCTTACGATTCTCTGTACGGTGGGAGCGGATCCCCTGAGTATAACAGCCCCGAATACGAGGGGCCCCTCAGTCCACCCCTGTGCATCAATGGCAACTTTTCCCTGAAGCACCAGGGCTCTGCGTCCCCCGAAAACGAGAAGGGGTACCACTACTCTATGCATTACTCCGGCCTGCCTGGCTCAAGGCCCACCGGGGCCCACAACCTGGTGTTTGGCTCCTCGGGGGCCCGGAGCGGCATTCACTCTGAAAACGTCCTGCCTTACCATGACATGCACTTACACCACGAACGGGCCCCCGTGTACGATGAACTGAACGCGTTTTTTCACAATTAAAATGTGAAACCTATCGTGCGTCCCCTTGCAATCAACAATCTATCCACGGCACACTTTTTTGACAAGCTTACCTGCCAGGACTTAGGCATTCTGGAGAGACGTGTCACTCGTTGTCATTCGTGTTTTCCTTTAATTTATTTCGTCTTAATATTTGATTTTTGTTTATTCTGCTATAGTCAGGGATGTAGTGGAGGGTAATTCACCTAAACCACAATCTTATGTCACGAAACAGAATTTATCCAGTTTTTTATAATATGGGGGAAAAAAAGAAATTTGACAAACAAATCAACACTTATGATGATAAGAGAATTTCAAATTATTCATGTTTTCAAGGTGTGATTAGTGTTTGTATCGATGGTTGTTTGCATTTTGACTGGAAGTCAAAGTTTACCCACTTACCACTATATTACTGACTACAGCTACACCTTGGCATTGGCTATGATTTTCTAACAATATGAAATTAGAAATAAATCAGTGAACAAGCTAATGCAAATCACATTTACTCGCCTGTACGTGCGAAATTAGAAGGTTGTAATTTTTTTGCAAATATTGAAATTTAAAGACGTTGAGAGGGGAAACTCTGAACCGACAAAACTGTACTAGTTGGGTTGTTTCAGAAGAATATGTTCTTAACAGAGTAGATCAATAGTTTCGCATCTATGCAAAACCCAACGAGACCACAGAGCGAGGCAACAGGGCCCAGAAAGACACTGTATGTTGTTTCATCAGCACTGCTGCACGCACGGGTGCGCGCAGACACACAAACACATTAATACGCACATATACACATACAGAACCACACACACACACACACACACACACTCACACTCACACTTTGGAATTGACACTCACGAAGCTGAGAATGAGCTGGCCGAAATGGTTTGATGTCCAAACAATCATCAAAATACAATTAAATCAAACATTTTCACGTTTTCTTTTTTATTCTTATTTATTCATATTGACTTTATTCTTCTGATTAAGACATTGCACTGTAGTTTGATTTTAAATTAAACTTTTGTTCAACATTTTCGTTTTGATTTGCGATGATTTGTTCAATTTATTATTATTATTATTATTATTATTATTATTATTATTATTATTATTATTATTATTGCACGTATTTATTGTGTTGTTTTTTGTAATTAATGTTAATAGTCTTTGGAAATGAAGGGATCTCATGTGTTGCTGAGCATTTTTTTTCATAAAATTCAAGTCTTTCAACTTTGTATTCAACCAACTGTGTGGTAAAATAAAAAAAGACAATAAATGAGACTGTGTAACTCGATTTTTTTTACACCTATCGAATTACCTTGGCATCCACTAACATGCAAAATTAAATTACTAATCTTGTCCTTATACTTCATGGAGGACTGATAATTCGATTTCACATTGAATTTCAGGGGTATTTGTATTTGAAGGACATTGGAATAATTAAATATGCAACTTGGCTTTCAGATTTTTAAAAAAAACATGCACCAATTTTTTTTATTGGATAAAATGAGGCTGATGATGCCTGGTGCCACAACCTGCAGGAGCTCCACACAGAGCCTCGGGGCCTTTATCCTATAAACTGGGACAGGAGCGAGAGGGCAGTGTTGCCATTCTTCCCGATTAAGTAAACTGGTGCCAATGCGTCATTCTCGCTTGGCAGACGACTCAAATGTACTAAGCAGTCTTTAAAAATGTATGGAATGATTTAAATTTGCAGACCTTAGGAGGAAAAAACAGATTGGTGTAAATTTTCATTCAGTGACTGGAGAATACAGGCTGACTGAAGTCTGGGCAACCTGGTTAACAAACACGAAGGATGCAGGTTAACTGATGCCAAGCACTGCATACAAGGTCATGAGGAGAATAATGGTGGTTTGTTTCATATTCTGTCGACAAATAAAGAAAGATGCGAGAGAAAAAAATGGTTCAGCACCAAGGAGAGCTCCTGCAACTGCGTTTGATTCAGGCGGTCTGAGTTAAAACTTTGCAAAAACACAAACAATCCAAACACACTGTGGGCAACATGATTATATCACAACAAGTAACTGGCATATTTTGGGAGCTATTTTTAGATTTTTTCTCAACATCTCCAGGACACACACGTTCTGCAGATCTGTTGGTTTCACACCAGCTTTCTTCAATGCATAAGAAATGACAGAGCTTTGACGACTAAGGAAAAACGAATACATGAAAATGATTTTTTAAAAAATCCTCCAGTGTTTTCGATGCTTTGTTGATCTATTCATTTATTTCCTTCCGCATTTATTCCGGAAACAAAGTCTTATTATATAGTAGGCTGAAAAAACTTTCTCTTTATAAGTTTGATTTAATAAATAAAAAAGGGCCTAATAAACGTTTCGACATTGACAAAACACAGGCAACATTGCTAACGACGAAACAAAGTATTACGTTATAATAATATTATAATCTTTGTTTTAAAAATATATTTAGGTTTTTGATTTCCATCTCTCGATAATCAATTAAACATTAGACATGAATAATAGATTATTTCATAATTTCACTTCTTGTAACTTTAAACACACATCTCATATTTATGTCATACATTAGGCCTATAAACATGGATTCACACTGCATCATAAATAAATAGATTTATTTATTTTAGGCTGTTTAAATTAATTAAGTCTAAATGTTCATTAAATATATTTAATCATCTTCTTTCAAAAACTTGAACTGAGGCCTACCATAAAAGGACAGTTACCGTTCATAAGAGGGTTTCCTTTTATTATACGACTACACAACAGGAATATTAGGTGTTTGCCTCTTCAAAAACTGGTGACCACACACACACACACACACACACACACAAACGGTGCAAAGGGCAGCCGTTGCCACCCCGGATGGGTTTGGAGCGATGCCCCGGGACCCATATGTTCCCCAAAATGTCCTGGGTGCTCTCTGCTGTAAGGACGCACACAGGCTTTGGGAGGCGACCAGTGATAGTGACCAATACTAATTCTAATATCAATATCATGGCTCAGATTATCCCATAATCTCAGTTAGAGTAAAAACGGCGTGGCTTCAGCTGTAAGATTCTGTCCAGGGAGGCTGAATATGAATCTTGTAGCCTTACAAAGAAAAAAAATTGCCTAAATACAATTTAACAATGAGAAAAACACACACGTGGACCACATTTCTCGAGCAACTGAACAAACAATTTGCTATTAATTTCCTGCACCTACACAACCTTTTCTTCTTGAGTTTAATCTCTTTTTTATATGCAGATTTTTTAAAGTTTGGATGGTCAAGGACATTGTCATAATAAGTTCTGTCTTTTTTTTTATTTTATTTGTTTATAAAACATAAGTTGTTTGAAAAATTGCTCAAGTTTTTATTATTTTCGTCAAAAAAAAATCAGAAATATTTCATTTAATTTAAAGTGCAAGATAAAGAACGTGAATGGGACATTTTATTAAACCAGTTTTTGATCGTATTTTCAACTTATAATTACATTAAAACTAAACGTTAACTTGTAAACGATGAATAAACTTATTAGAAGTCATGTCAGTTTTTAAGTTTAGAAATTAGGCGGATGATTATATAGCACATAGACAAAAAGGCTCTATATGTAAAATGTCAATTAAAATATTTATAGGCCTATTTCTTCAATATAAGTCTGTGGAAATGTGTAATGTTGGGACGTTTGTGTACACAAAACATTGTAGTAATTATTTATCAGGGAATAAGTTCTGATTCACTGGCAGTGTTTCATTTTGGTTATTTTATTCCATTATAATACATGCTGGTCCTTCAGGTTAAAAATAAAACCACTGACTAAAATAACATACAATTTTCCGTTTAGCAGATTTCATTTGTGAGCTTATTTATTTAGTGGGAATCCCATTTCTTCCGTTCAAAATCGACCACCGAAGCACTGAACAAACTGAATGCTTGTGTTACACTTTTGTGTTAGTTTTAGGCCTCTATATTCTTTTTTTGGCCTCATCAGCAAAGAGAGGAGCTACATGCATTTCTGCAGGAGTCATCCCAAAAGTGTGAGCAGTGGGACAGGGCATCTATCAAAATACTCCCCGACCCTCCCACACCACCACCTCCTCTTCCTCCACAGTCCGGAGAGAGTGTGTGTATGTGTGTGTGTGTGAGTGAGAGAGGGGCTGGCAGGCTGGCGGAGGAGAGCCGTGCCAAGTCCCTTAATGTTCCCCAGCAGCAGCACCAGGAGCTCCGGAGAGGACAACCCAGTGTGTGCGCCAGTGTGCCAGTTCACCGGGCCAAAGTGGCACTGCTGGGAGGAGTCGATGTTTCTTTCCTAATTTTTGCAGCATCTGTTCATTATCCAGGACGTTTAAAAACGAGAGCGCTCATCCCGAGTAACCCTTCGCCACACATACGCACTCACACACAAACGCACACAGACACACAACAGTAAGGCATTTTTTTGTGAGGAGTTGGCCTATGAATATGCATATTTCCCTCTAATGTTATGTCGTACATGAGCTCAGTGAAAGAAGGCTGTGTTGCATCCAGTTCTTACATGTGGTAACCTTGCAACAAACCAGATTAAACACACACACGCAGAATTTAATTGGATTAAGTTTGTTTCAACATATGTTCTTATGTCAAAGCATTGTGCAAAATGTTTTTACTTTTTAAGGTAAAATGTAGCTAAAATGGGTACATTCTGCTCATCGAAAAACGTCGTCTTAGAAAAAATATCTGTTAATCAAACTAATATGAAAGCATTTATGTTTTTAGGTAGATTATATGGTTAAAATGACGAAGGCTAAAACTTAAATAAAAAAGATATGTCACACCTTCAAAGACAAAATGAGATGCTGCATCAGAAATAATAACAGGTATGATGGAGTTTGTTTTCTTTATTACATCACCAGCTGGATGACTTGGGTTAATAACTCGATTTTCCACAAATTTTATAGAATAATTTCCACTTTTCATGAATGAATCCTATACTTTATCCGCCATAATTTATAATTTTGCAAATAAAAGCCTGACTAGCAACTCACATTTGAAGTCAGCCTTAGCCAGTCTTACCAAAAAAAAAAAAAAAAACAACTTCCAGTGACACTCTGTGCTCCAGTCAGATGAAAAGTGAGTGAATGAATCTCGCTGTTTAAATTATCATGTTCATGCCCACTCTTTTTCTCACTCAACTTGGTAGGGGAAAAAAAAATCAAGAGTGTTTGTCCGACATAACAGTCAATAGTGCGATTATCAAAATGTCACAAGTACTATGGTGTGAATTCCAATTAACGTCGAGCTAAAATAATAACCGGGTGTTTTTGGAAAAAATGCAGATATCAGATCATAATATGGATATAAAATATATGTGGAGATAAAGGCATTTAGGATTCCATGCGGGGGGAGGAGGGCAATCTGGTCAGGAGACTGTGAGCATTTGCAATCTGTCAGTGATTAAAACACAAACCACGAGGCAATGCAGTTTAAAGGGACACAAATTCAGTTAAAATACAATACAACACACAAACACACACCAACAACACCTGCATTTTAATAATTTATTTCCACAGAAATTCCAATTGGTACATTGTTAACTTCTCTGGCTGCACAGACACTGAAAACTATGCGACACATGTGTACAGAGGAAACAATCGTGCATATACTCCGGCAAACCCCCTCTGCCAGACTGAAGGCCAATGCCAGTGCCCCCGCATTGCCAGACAAGGGAGCGGGCCTGTCACTGGCAGTCTATTCAGAGGAAATTCCACAACATCTGTTTGTTATCACACAATAGGGCACAGTGAAGCTCGGGCAGTGGGGCAGAAGACAAGGCAGAAGCTAAACTGAGAGTGTTCTACCGCTGGAGGTCCTGCCAAGGGAGAAACAGGGGCTTCAGGAGGAGGAGGAGGAAGCGGGGAGGAGGCGACAGGAGGTCGGGAGTAAAGGGGGCAGGGAAGAACCAGGAAGAGAGGTGAAAAGACAGAGGTGGAGATCCTGGTGAGCGCCAGGTAGGTTTCAGGCCTTTGGCTGGTGGCCAAATAGGTTTTTCCGGAGTTTGGGTGGTGCCAGATGTTGACGTGTGTTTGTGCAGAGAAGTTGACTACAGTTTGCGTTAAAGGAGGTCTTCCTGACCCGTCCGACGGCTCTCCTCCTCATGGAGACCCAGTTGCGGTGCGCTCCGGAGGGTCCGGTGGCGGGGCGGGGCTGGCCCCTGTTTAGGAGGTTAAGTAGGAGCGTGCAAGGGTACACAACTGGATCAGAGGGGGGTCGTTGCTGGTTTGCACAGATGGCATGTGCGCGCGCGTGTGTGCGTGCGCGTGTGTTATGATAGGGTTGGATGATGCCCTGGTCACATGGGCAGCAGTAATTGGCCTCCATATTGACCAGTTTGCAGCGCTGGGGGGCGGGCAGTCTCCCAGCTGGACCTGTCAGAAGGCATCGAATTCACCTCACTGATCACCCCCCGGACGACCTCCGCACCTCTCCCCTTTTCCTTTCATCTCTCCCTTCTCCTTCTCATCTCGTCTTCTCTCCATCACCTTTAATCTTCCGTTGCCCGCCTCCTCTGCCTTCACTGGGATGACCTGCTCTGTCCATCACCGCTGTCTGCTTCCACGGCTCCTCCAAACTTATAACAAGGACTCTGCACTTGATCTAAGAACTAGTTTGTACCAGACTTTTGTACCAAATCAAACACAGTTTTTGTTTTTGTTTAGGATGGCATCACTGTTATTAAATGAATAAATTTAACTTTGTCTTTGAATAAAACCAGGAGATTCAAGCGTGAGATTAAATGATTTGTTTCTTTTTTCCCCCCAAAGTCTTCAAGAAATATCCTCAATAAGGATTATTTAAATACACCTGCAGGTAATAAAAACTCACTGTTGGTTACAGGTAAAAAATGTGCAATGCCCTGCATGTGCATGACAAAGAAACAGAAAAGAATCAAAAGAGAATTTCTTGTATGTTTTGGCTTTCTTGATTGAATATTTAGAAATTAAGCTTAATCCTGACATAAACCATAATCAGCATTTTGAGATACAATTATTCCAGTATTACTAGGAAATTGTCATCATTGTAAATATAGAAAAATGATTCGCTTTAAGTTAGCTGACTCTATTGGATCTACACTTACTTAAAGAAAAACAATAATTTTATGTCTTCTTTAAAACTTCTTGACACACTTAAAGAGATTTTTTGCAGTGTTGTGTAAAACAGATCTTTTGCATGTGACTGACTTTTAACATGGTATCACCCTCCCACCCAGAGCAATAATGGTGTGTGTTTTCGCTGTGAGACGCCCGACTGTGAGGAGTTAGTGCTATAGAAAGGATTTCATCCCAGACTTGGCAGGGGAGGGTCTCTGGGTACGTAGAGAACAATTGTCTATCCTTCGGTCCTGTCAGCCAGCAAACACAGAGAGCTGGCACACGCTCAGTGGGAAAAGAGCGGGAGTGACAAGGGGGATGGACACACACACACACACACACACTCACACACATACACACACTCCTATGCACTTATGCCCATCCCATCCTCACAGTACCAAAATGGGTTCTGATGATGCCGCTGGGGATTGTGGGATGACAGGCTGCTTCTGCGAAGTGGATGGGAGGACCTGATGAAAATAGTCTGTAAAATGACCACAGTGTTAGCCTGCTGTCAGACTAACAGACAGAATGACAGAGAGGGAGGGAGGGAGGCAAACAAGCACAGTGACTGCCATGCATGCTCCTCTGCAGAGAGAGCTCATATGGGGATACATGTTCAAGAGTTTCTGCTTTTTATGTTCAATAAACACTCGTGTCGACAGTGTCTTGATCCTGCAGCTCCTTTGCTATCTGTGTTTCTGAATACATGTGGACGCCTGAGTGTTGCTGCATGTTGTGTGCACATGCATGCATGTGCGCCTTTATGCGTGAGCAAGAATGAGGAGGAGAGGTGGGAGAGGAGGGTGAAGTGTGTTTGTGTGCGGAGGAGGAGTGGGGGGGGGGGGGGGGGGGGGG
>JAPZDY010000009.1:5207598-5218808 GCA_029783645.1 Ctenochaetus hawaiiensis
CCACCACCACCACCACCACCACCACCCTCCTCCTCCTCCTCCTCCTCCTCCTTTTCCACCACCCTTGCTGACTGCTTTCCCAGCAGCCCCTCTGCCCTTAAAGCGGCAGCATCCACTCAGACAGACCGGGAGAGACAATGATCTCGCCTTGCTCATGGAGCTCTTTGAATTGAATTGGTAATGAGATGCTGAGACCTGGCAAAAGTACTTTGGTTCGCAGAAGTGCAGCATCATGCAGAGAGGGTGGCGTGTCTCTGGCTGAAGTGGAGATCACTGTATGAAGGTCAGAGGATGTTTTTAAAAAGTGAGTGTCCTCTTCCTTTTAGAGGATATTTGTTCACCTATTAGTAATTGACAGAGCAGATAAAAGCAAGAACCTCAGTGTCAGAAGATTTTATATCAAAGGAGCAAATGTGATTCCAAATTGTTATGGCTTTACAAACTGGCACGAGTGACTTGACATAAAATCAACACACATCTGTATCATCTGGCCGATCCAAAAAGCCTCCTAAAAACTCTTTGGTTGGTCTCACTGCTGTGCGAGCGATAAAGAAATAACGAGTGTGTGTGACAGCAGTGTCTCACAAAACTATAAACTGAGAAGAAATAGAGATGGTGTTATTGCATCAATAAAGAACGCCGTGGCAGCGCTGGAGCATATATCACTGCTGGGATAGAGTAAATCAATTTTTTGAAATATCACATAAATAAAGATGTAGCCATAAACTAAATGACTGACATTAAATTCAGCTTGAAAGAAGACAAGAAAAAGGGATCTGATGAAGACAGCAAAATTTGTTAACTAGGCGGGATGCCGTCATAATGAATTTCTTCGTTTTCTGTTGCTCAACTGGAGGGTGAAAGGTTGTAAATATCCCTTCATAAATATTTTTTTACACGATCGGTTCATGCTTCATTTTAGCTGTTTATTCGCTGATCACTTTGTGTGTGTGTGAGTGAGTGTGTGTGTGTGTCTTAGATGGGGATGACAGTGGGACTGTGGGAGTCCCTTCCTCCCCTCACTGAGTTTACACATAGTCACTGATCAAACAGCCTCAGTCATCAAACTCAACATCAAACCGTAACGTGGCTCAGAGAGACAACAGCGGCCCAGATTTACACTACACAAAGGAGCTGACACACACACACACACACACACACAAGAATTCATGCACGTTCTCACTGCTGCACACACATACACAGACTGGCAGAAAGACACACACACTTATAATACCTGGGCATTTGGAGCAAGAGAAATTCACTTGTTTTTAAGAGTCAATTAAATGACTTTAATTGGTGCAGTTTCTGTTTTTTTATGTGCAAAATTTATCCAGAATTTATAATAGTTTCAAGTTTAAGCTTTAAAAATGAATGACTGAGTTTTATTGAGTGCTTCAGCGGCAGAATTCATAGTTATATTTTGTCTGGAGAAACCTCCATCAGTCACAACTCAAACTGTGCACTTTTGAATTTTAACATGAACTTGAGTTAATAAATCTCAATCTGAGTCTGAAAAGCTGAATGTGGAAACAGCTAGAAGGCTTATCTGTATTTTATAAGTGTGTGTGTAATATATCCTTCAATTTTTCATTGACTCAAATGTTTCCTTAAACTGAGAATCGCAGAGCAGGATTATATAGCGTATAGTTTGCCCCCACTTCCACGTCCATCAATCTCATGTTCTCCATCCCAGTTGCCCTTGTCTTCCTCTTTTACTTGCATCCTGACTGAGTTTACTGCCAAATCAAAATGTAGCACCAGCTCAGGCTGACTGATTTGTCAGACGATTTAGATTCTTAGACTGTTCGTTGTGTCAAGTTGAAAAATGAAAATGAACTTCATAGCTAAAAATGTTGCAGCTCGAAAGCAACTTCCACAGTTTAAACCCAAATTTTCTACAGCGAAAAAATTAAATATGATTGTGTCTGGTAGCTTAGACATATTTAATCATTTTCAATTTAATCATTAGCACCTTTTAAGGGCGACTGGAGTGCATTTAAGCAGGATGATGCACATTCCTCTGTGCTCTTTGTAGTCAGTCAGGGTGCCAAGCAGATGTGTGATGTGAGAGTTGGATTCATAATTTTACATGGAGCTGCTTTTTGTTCAAGGTTGCCAGATTTTTTCACAGTGGACAAAGGGCGTCTCACCGCAGAGAATATTTTGAAGTGTGTTCATATTAAGTGTGTAGATTCCAAAAATGTGCTCTAACAAACAGCTTGCACAGGGACCGAGCAGCCATGCAAAAAAAAAAAAAAAACACAAATGCATGAATAAAATTTGGGTATGAATTGACTAAAAATGGACTGTCAGTCAATTCATTATTCGTCTGGATATCCACCAAAATCGCTGCAGCTGACAGTGCAGCGACGGCATCCAAAATGGAGGCTCCATTTTGAAAACTGCCGTCGCCATGTCTCTGCCATGGCGAGTACGTGCTTCTGACTGGCAGCGTGGCACATTTATGGGCATTCCCCATAAGGTGCCTTTTCTGATTGATGGCACAGCCTCACACACCTCCCTCTCTTCAGTCCTCAGTCCTGATTTATTCGTCTAGTCTCTGTGACTTGGCACTGGCATTGCCCACTACTTCTCCTGTGGAAACTCCCCGTGGGCACATTCACTATTATTTGGAGTCCCGATGGGCAAAAGCATCAGACGGAAACATACACGTACACACCCCTCGTACACACACGTGCACACACGCCACGCCGTCTCATCTCACTCACACTGGGCCTGTGCTAGAGGGCAGGTGAGCCTCCCACTGCCTCCACTCTGAAAGGATCTCTCACCCAGAGGGCTCAGCTGCTTGGTGGGCCAGAGGGGTAAGCGGCTCTGTAAGCCTGCCAAGTGAGGAACTGGTCTGGGTATGCATGAGGCCAAACCTCTCACACACACACTCACACACGCACACACACATATGCAAGCATGCGCACACAGAGCCAGTCTGCATGAACCTTGCAGGCTTCTGTCTCTGCCAATCTGCAGTTTATGATCCTTGTCTGCCTGTCAGGATCCTCATAAAGAGATCAACCCAAGTGGTGAAGGAATCGGCACAGGTAGGACTGATGCACAGGGAGACTTCACATCTGACTGTCTGCCTGGGACAAACACATATCACAATGTCAGGCAACAAAAAAACAAAAAAACTACAGTCTTTACACTGAAAGTTAAACTACACTAACAATAAACTGCTGCAAAAGGTTTTACTTTTAACCTCAAACCACGAACAACAAAACAGACTATGTTTCTGTTAAAAGAGGAAGAGGACATGCAGTCACCAGCAGTAACATAATCTAGAATAATAAAAAAGCACTTTTGATACATTCTACAGTATATTTTTCTAAATTCTAGTACAAAATTCACACATATTATAAGACACAACAACCTAACAAGTAACAGTAAGATGTAGGGGCTCAGGGTTAATAGATATGACTTCTTATTTCTTTTCATATTTCTTTGTTCCTTTGGAGAACTGTTTAATTCTAACAAGCAAAAATACTCTGTATTAATTTATTTTTCATTATACTTTATTTTTTTCCAGTGCAAAAAAAAACAACTGACAAAACAAACACCGAAATCTTAAATCTTGTTAAATACTTCCATGATTAGGTTGGAGCAGATTCTTTGTTTAGTTTTTGGCTTTTTATATGGGCTCGTATTTCATTTCAGATTATGAATTATTTGTTCTTTTTACTTCCATTTTGGTCATTTCACTTGTCCTTAGTGTGATCAGTAACTTTCCTCGCTACTTATCTGGTCAAAGATGCTTGCAGAATGAAAATGAGTTAACAGGAGCATCCAGAGCACAAGAGTGATGAGAAACAATGGAAACCCAGTGTGCAACCTGTGCTGCAGCTCTCCACTTCCATCAGGCCTGACTGTGAGGACTTCCTGTCCCTTCGGCTGTTCTGCAATGAGTGAATGCCTGTCATCTAGTGGCCACTTGAAGAGAAACATTCAGACATACCAGGAGAAACAATTCAACTGGTCGCATAACTTCCTTTAATAAACTGAACCAAGAAAACACATATTACAAAATATTTTTTTTCCTTTTTACAGACGTGTGATACCATTTTCTCCTCTCTTTCCTTTTTCAAGCAAAAAAAAAACAGAAACAGAACCATGGACCATTACTTTTTTTTTCAAGCGTGTATCATTTTCTTCATGTAGAAAATAACTGCACCAAAAAAAAAAAAGAAAAAGCTTTTGTTGGACAAGTTGGCAGGGAGGCAACGACATGTTTTACAAGGCTTTGAGGGCCCACAAGGAAACGCCAAAAAAGTCATTTTCAGTGTGTGTGTGTGTGTGTGTGTGTGAATATATGTTTCTAGCTTTATAGTTTGACTAGCAGAATAGCAGTTGATCATAATGAAGTGGTTTAATCCATATTTGAGACAGGTACGTGAGCACTACAGGCTTAGGCTTGTTACGACACAGAGTTTGGCTGCATGTAAAGGGAGGAAAATCTTTATGATGCCAAGAGCACATCGCAGTTCAGCCGAGTTGATAGACAGAACGTGGAAAAGCTTTGAGCCAAAAGAAATAATAATAATAACAGTTCTTTAGATGTACACTGTTTTGGGTGCCATCCAAAGCAGAAACTTAACCCACGTTTCCTAAGAAAGCCGAGATCATTCAGGGGTCGCTGGGGTCACGAAGGAGGCACAAGAGCTGACTGGCCCTGTAAAGTTTAATGGGAAACTCATGGTCCTCCACTTTTCTCATCAGCACGCTCATTCGCCACAAACATCAACCACACACAGTGTTTTTAGCTTCAGATAATCTTTCACTTTGTCCCAAAACCCACTTCACGACCGAGTGGAGGACAGTGACTTCATACTCCAGAACACTGATAAGGTAGAAGTGGGCACTGCAGTGGACATGACAATCATTTGTTTTTTCGGGGAAAAAAAAAAACAAAACAAAAAGATCACAGTTGAAGTTGAGTGTCAGTTACACTGCACTCTAAGTCAGGACCTTCAGTGGACAGTAAAGAGACTGCAGACGACTGTCGCTCATCAGACTGACTTCGCTCCGACACAACGTTTCTAATGATGTTCATGGACTGAAAAGGCCTTTAATCTCTTTCTTTATCACATTCATTTTCAAAATATTTGATTCGATTCAAGCTACCTGCTCATGGTCCAGTGAGTAATAATCTGTAGATGTCCCTCTGTGTTTCCCTTCATGCCTTGGTGCTGGAACCATCCCATGATACCTCTGTCCGTCCCAACGGGGGATTGAGGGTCAGCGAGCGGCTCCATGGGAAAAGCGGAGGTCCTGGTCCTTAGGGAACTGTGCTGCAGTGGTGGGAGCAGCAGTCCCCAGTCCTGCTGGGGTCTCAGCTGCAGCTGAGGGTTTAGGCGGAGAGTCTGCAACCCAGGGCGGAGGGGGCTGTCCCCGGGTCGGAGCGTCCACAGCAGGAGAGGGGTCCTTGTTCCGCTCAGCGGCCCCAGCTTCCGAGTCCTGCTGAGAGATGAGCTGGAGCAAGGCGGCTGCCACGGCAGGGCTGATGTCCTGGCTGGGTTGGGTTTCAGATGAGGCCTGCTGGAGGAGAGCTGATGGAGGTGGTCCTGGTGGAGAGGGTGGACGCTGTTCGCCTGGTGGAGGAACCTGGTTGGCCCCAAGCTGTTTCTTTTTAGACACTGCACAATCTGAGGAGGCCAGACAAGAGACAGGACAAAATATTAGATATCAAGGCCTATTTGGCATATAAAGTTTAACTTAAACATGTGGACAATAACATTCAACGTTGTTTGTCATCATCTAAAGAAATAATTTGCTTTTTAAACTGTATATTTTGTCAAATGGGCCTGACATGGTGCTACAAAATCGACATTCCTACCTTCACCACAAGAGGGAGGCAGAGTGTGTTACTGCAAGCGTATCTCTAGGCCAACTACATCTGAGTGCCATTAAAGGGGCAAACATGTTAGTATTGTTGCAGTACAATTAAACTCATGACAGGGTCAGTGCATGGATTTGCTACAGTAAACACTACAAGTATTTAGAAGTTAAAGCAAAGATAATTTCAATCTATCAAAAATCTACACGCACCTAATCATGCATCTATGCAGGTGCAGTGTATCTCAAAGGTAAAAAATGGAGCAAGTTCTTTGCTTTATTTAATCTCAACTGGTAATCATTAGAGTGTGTTTATTAGACACAGTGAAACATTTATTTTTATACTGTATGTGTGCAAGTTTCACCAATCAATATAATTGCATCAATATATGTAAAACAGATTCAGCTGTATTTGGTTTTATTCTAAATAACCATCTCAGACAAAAGGAAAAATATGGGATCTAGGTGAGAAAAACATTAGGAAGGGCATGTAAAGCTGGATGAACAGAGAGGGTGACTTATGTAGAAGAATTTTAAGCATTGAAAAGGTCAGGACAATACTACTGCACCGGGTTAGTCTGTTGTTTATCTATCTACAGCAGCGCAAGGCAAACCAAGACTATGAGGGTTTCAGTGGCTTTGACAGAAGAAATAACCAGAAGAAAACAGGACTGTTACCATTCCAGTGTCAGCAGCATAGTCGACAGTTTTATTCAATTTGCTAATTACATTTTTGAACTAATATCTGAGTCAGAGTGAACAGTTAAAAAAAAAAAAACAAAAAAAGAAAAAAAAAATGTGTGACAAACCAAAATTAAAAGGAACACATGCAGGTGATGTCTAAAGATTCATAACATTTATTTTCACTTGATAATTTATTTGATTTTTCTTTTCATAAAAAGGCTGACATTACAGACTGTTCAAAGCAACATCGCTTCCTGTAAAGAATTTATGACACCTGCTCGTAATGAAAAATGAAGTGAGGAAGAAAAACACGTGAGGAGATGGGACACACAGGAACAAAGACTGTGAGAAGGAAACGAGGAAGAAGGAGAAAAAGGAAATGGAACAATACAGTGTGAACCTTTCAAATGAATAATACTACACTTCCTTCTGGTTTATTGAGTACACCAGTGAGAGATATCCATGTGTAACAAACCTTTGCCTGGTTACCAAGGTCACATGATGACAAACAGACAGTTTGCAAGGTTTTTTAGCAAATATTTCTTTCGGTTTGTTGAGGTGTGAAAGGGGCGCGATGGTGCAATGTTTAAGGAATGTCAGGGGCAAAGAAAGGGGTGGGGGTTCATGATAAGTCAAATGACCCAAATTATTTAGCTAATGTATCATTTTGGTGATTTCATCTGGTAGTCTAAGGTGTAATTAATTAGAGTAAATGGGAATTTTGAGTACCGACACTCAGCTTGTTTGTTCTCTGCCCTGCTCTCCTCATTCTTGCAGTCCCCTGTGATTCCAGCTGAATCAGGTCCCCCCTTTTTTTTCACCCTCTAGAGACTAAACCCAGACTTGCCCTTGCGATCAGTAGTAGAAGCAGACGTATCGCGCTTTAGTGCCTCCTCTGATTGGACGCCGTTGCTCTCATCGCCTTGCTCCTCCGTTTGTGGCTTCATGATGTGACCTAAAATTAAAGCCAGCAGGTTGGCCTGGTCTTCCTGGCTGAGCGGTGGGTCTCCAGATGTCGGTGAGACTTCCTGGGGTTCAGGAGGTGGCTCTGGGGGCTGGGACCTGGAAGCAGACTGGGCCTGGTCCTCTGGAGCCCCCTGGTGGTCAGATGCCTCACTGAGTGCAGACAATGACTGGCTGAGAGTCTCTGGGTTGGAGAGGTTGAGGAGCTGGGCCACCTGGGGCAGGCTGAGGTCCGTCTGTCCCTTGAGGAGGTTCAGCAGCACCGCCAGCTCCGCCTGGTTCAACTGTTCTGCGGCTGCTCCCAGGCCTAAACACACACATTCACACACACAATACTGAATCCACTCACACAAAAAGGCCGTATATTTTTTTTGTTTGTAAGAGGCAGCAGTTACCTGGCAACTCATGCTCTAAGTTGGTTGTGGAAGGTGGATTTCCTGGTGGAGGGGGCGGGGCTCCGGCCGGGCTGGTTTGGGGCCGGCTGTTTTCTCCGCTGGAGGTCCCTGTCGCGTCCTGTCGCTGCAGCCCACTCTGACGCGCACGCCGTCTCTTCTTGCTCCACAGCTCATGACAGTCTTGGTGATGAGGAAGACTGGAGACACAGATGATAGATGATTATAGCACAACCATGAATCAGAATTAGAGAACTGTAATCAATTAAACAGAACCTAAAAAACGTCAAGAGTAAGATCTATGAGCAATAAGAAGTGTTTATAGTAAAAATTTAAATCTATTTGCACACATAGGCCACATGGCTACTGACTCTGGTGGCGGCATCTTGCTGGGCTCAATATCACACAGGAAGTCACTGTTGAGGGCCTGTTCTGATGTGCAGCGCCGTGCAGGGTCAAGGGTCAGCATTCGGTCCAGCAAGTCCAGAGCATTAGTAGGTAAACTGCATATAGGGCAAAGGATTACTCAACTGTACAAACAGACGAAGACTTGATCAAATCTGCCATACTATTAGGCAATGCAGCATGGTAACATACAAAGCAAACTCCTCCCGCAGCCGCCGTCTGTACTGCTTCTTGGGTTTCATGGTGTTGAAGAGGGGAAGTTTAATGACGTCGGGCCACACTGCGGGGCAGGGACTCCCACACAGACGGCTGAGTGAAGACAAGATGGGGTCAGTGAGAAAGAAATTAATGGGAGTGTGAATGTTGTAGCAGCTGTTATTTCCTAGGTGGTGTGTTGAGGAAAGAGGTGCCTACCTGATAAGTTCGAGCTGTAGAAGCTCTTGATTAGCCTGGAAGATGGGCTTCTTTGTAAAGAGCTCTCCCAGAATACACCTGAGCCAAGACAGAGAATGAATAGATGTAGTAAAAAACAGGTACAACCCCCTTATCAAACTAAAACGAAGTCCAGAACACAGCATGAACTACTGTTACAATCTCTGACAGACTAGTGACTTTAACCAAAAAAAACTTCTATTTTTGGATCATGGAAACATGTTTTCCTTTGATTCTATTTTTCAAGAAAAAAAATATATATAGTATTGAAGCAACTAATTCTAAGTAAATGAAATGTTGCTCCATCCAACAAATATATTCATGAGACACTATGAGAAAACTGTAGTATAAAAAAAGTGTATGTATATAAGAGAAAAAAAAAAGGCAGTGTGAATGAACATACAGATGTGCCTCCATGACAACATCATACTCACCCACAGCTCCATACGTCAATGGCTGGAGAGTATCTCTCCTCTCCCAGTAAGAGTTCAGGGGGGCGGTACCATAGTGTGATTACTTTGTTA
The DNA here is from genome assembly GCA_029783645.1 of Ctenochaetus hawaiiensis. Lineage (NCBI taxonomy): Eukaryota > Metazoa > Chordata > Actinopteri > Acanthuriformes > Acanthuridae > Ctenochaetus > Ctenochaetus hawaiiensis. The sequence goes on from JAPZDY010000009.1 coordinate 5,216,846, forward strand.
GTGTACGGCCGACTAGGGGCAAGGAAAGAGACAGGACGGTGAGATTTGGTACACAGTTAAAGAGCATCTTTGTCCCTGAATGCCCAAACACAAGCATTTCAGAATTTACTGACTCAGATCTCCCTAAAGAACAGCTATGTGACAAACAGCACCATCTAGTGGAGAGTCATTGTAGATGAAGAGGAAACCCAAAGCACAGGGTGAGGTTTATTTACTGCTTCGATCAACATAAATACATTTAATCAAACATTTAAGTAACAGAGGAAGTAGAGGTGATCCCCATATGCATTTGTCTAAGAAGAAAATATTTAGACGACAAACACTCTTCTCACCTTTCCTCTGAATTGTAGAGCCTGGCCAGACCAAAGTCAGCTAGTTTGATCTGACCTCTGTACAAAGAAAAGATAACAAAAGTCTGAGATTAGAAGCAACACTACCAAGTAAGAGGAAACACGCTCTGTCAACAGCTTCAAATAACTGAGAATAACATCAACAAAATATGCCAACACTCATCTGCTAAAGCTGGGCAGGTTATTTTGAATTACTAGTTTTATTTAACAAGAAATTCACTTAACTTGTCATTACTGTGTTTATTCGAATTATCTGTCTCCTTTTGTCTGATTCAGAAATACTGATACAAGTATCAGTTCACCAGCACTGTAACTGAACGAAAAATGTACACTGCACTTTGAGCAGGTATGAGTCAAATCAATAAAGGGATCAGTCAAACTTAGCAAATGTCAGCGCAGGTGGGATGTAAATGTTCAAACTCCAACAGTCTATTTACAGTCAGATGTACAGCAGCAGGGCAGGAAGTGAGAGTGAACTACAGTGCTGCACTAAAGGTCCCATTTCACCGTCAGCTAATTTGTTGACATCTTAGCTATACAGCTAAGCTTCCTCTTGCATGCTTTAGCATTTGTAAACTGAATGCAGAGTTGTACTGAGTGACCATATATGAGAAGCTTCCTGTACTTCTTCATTGCTGTTATTTAAAGTGCCCAATTAAATTGGAGGAAAATCAACGTACTTTGCTGCTCTTGCACCTCGACACACTTGCATTTGACCATTAAAGTTAACTTCAGACTGCGTCAGGTCTCAAGTTTAGCTGAAGTTTAGTTTTTTTTTAGCTGACAGCTGCATTCATATGATGTTCTAAGTTACTGATGTGAATGCTGCTGCTATTGTCGTTAGCTTATCTAAGTGGATCACAGGTGGTTAAGTAAACAAACAAATGCACAAAGCTGCTAAATACCTTTGTTGTGTAAAGGTCAAGCAGTTACTTCAAATAAACAGCAACTAACTTTCCTCTGTTCCTCACCTATTGTTGAGCAGAATGTTGGAGCATTTGATGTCTCTGTGAAGGAAGTTGTTCTTGTGGCAATAGTCCAGACCCTCCATCAGCTGGCGCATGAAGCTGCGAATGTGCTCATGGGAGAACTGGACCAGGCCTGACTCCAGCAGGCCCATCAGGTCGTGGTCCATGTACTCAAACACAAGGTAAAAGGCACCTAAAGACAGAGGAGAGATGCATTCAAAAACCAGTCACACAATAAAAAACACGAACCACATGTCCGGATGGAAGAGAAGTGGGTATGTGATCAAAGGATTGCTACGTCCTCTAAGTATACTCTATTGATGCCTGCTTATGTGACTTGTTGAATAACCACTGCTACCCTCGCTAGTTTGTTACAAAAACACTGGTTAGATTAACTTATTTTATTAATGGTCACATATTACAGTACAATACATTACAGTATAATGTGCAATGTTCATAATGCATGGGACAAAGAGTCTAATATTTTAGCAACATTAAAAATATAATTAGGTTAATGAGGCATGGTTGACGGAAAACCACAAACCATTTCATATGACTTTTATATTAGGACATGTACCTGACATTTATTCAAATGTTGACTCATGTAGCTCATTGGTCAACATCTGTTTGAGCTGTTTTGAGTGT
>JAPZDY010000009.1:5218908-5237016 GCA_029783645.1 Ctenochaetus hawaiiensis
GTACATAAATTTAAATATTTGAGTTTTAATTTATATTATCTAAATTTAACAAACAAAATCTACATATCTGGCTATGACACAGAGAATGGAAAACATTTTCATGTGTTACTGATTATATCCTTAAGTACAACATGTTTTCAGCTCTGTGCTAACCATTATTTTTCATTATCACTCAGCCCTGGCAGATAATTTTTAACCCTCTTACCTTTGTCCTTTTTAAAGTCAAGCGCATCCTGTTTGTCGGTGACTATCTCCTTCATGTTGACAACACTGCGGTGTTTGAGCTGCCGCAAGATCTTGATCTCTCTAATGGCTGTGATGGGGAAACCCTCTTTTTCATTGTCCAAACGCACTTTCTTCAGAGCCACCAGCTCACCTGGCAAGTTGGAAAGTGAAGTTAGAGAACCAGTAAAAATGGGAATTTGGTCTCTGATTGTTTTAGCATGAAACATGACTACTTCAGCAACTGAAGTCCAAGAAATAGTCCCTTACCTGTGTCTTTGTCCTTGGCCTTGTAGACTTGGCCGTATGTGCCTTCTCCTATGATGCCGATTATGTCGAATTTATCTACGCAGCGTTTGCCCCAGTCACTTTGAGTGTGTTTGCGCTCACCGTACCGCGGGCAGCAAATCCTACAAATATACAATTATCACAGATTAGAGTTACTGTGGGATCAGAAGAGGAGGATTTAAAGTGGATGAGTAATGAAGAAACTGACTTTGGTCTTTTCTTAAGGGTTGGCTGGGGCAGCGGTGGAGCCTGGCGGATGGGGGACTGCGGGGGTGAGGAGTCGCCTCCAGGCAGGGTGGGAGGTAACGGGAGGTCGATGAGTGATGGCCGGCTGCGAATTTCCTTCTCCTTCTTAGATTGCCTCTGAGGAGGTGTGGACTTCTTTGGACTAACAGTGCAAAAGACAAAAAACAAACCATTTTAGAGAAAAAAGCAATTGAATACAGAGAGGAAAAACATGTATTAAATATGAAATTTACATGCACTCCCTAATTGTGTGCAAAGGACCATTACATTTCCACTAAGTTTACTGTTTGCTGTTAACTTCAATGCTATTCTAATGATAGGGCAGAGAAGAGTTTGAGCCTTCATCCTCAATAAAGTATTAAAATGTGATAATCTATACTCAAAGTTATCAGCTGCTCCTTACTCTCTTTTCAGTGATGTTGACCATGGTGGTCTACTATTCAGAAGATGATGTGCAGCAAGCCCCTTTGGTTTACTTTCAGTCTAACAAATACTGCAAGTAAACCAAAACTTTTTATTTCAATATAGAAAAGTTTATTCAGATGGCAGTGTAATGCTGGGGTGATATAACTGAATCGTATATCAAACACAACAAGTCAGAACTGTAGTTAGCATGTTGTAGTTGAAGTACACAGATCAAGAGTTTTTAATGCAACTTTTAATCACAGAGGGATGTTGATTTCCCTGCTTTGATCATAAATATGTGCAGTTAAATTCTTCTGCAGTATGATCATAATATGTTCATAATAAACATCTAAAGAAGGCAAAAAAACAAATATATTAACAAATCAAAAGTTAACTTTTCTTAAATGATGTCTAGAAACATCTTACACACATCAAGAATGATGATAAATTGATAACAAAGAAAAAGTGACTTCAGTGGTGTATTTTGATGAATGTACTACTTGGCGGCAAAGCCAGCTATGTCTTAAAAGTATGGATGAGAGTTTAATGTGACTTTTACCCCATAAAAGAGATAAGCATGTATTGGGACAAAGGCTCTCACCTGTCCTGAGCGTTTCCCAGCAGCGTAGGTGGTAAAGGCAGAGGAGGCAGAGTCGACGTCTTGTGGAGCTGGGTCTTGCGGACGGGGCTGCGAGTAGAAACTGGAGCTGGCGATTTAGCCTGGGATGTGTTTGAGGGTATGGGAGGCTGAATTGGTTCTGCCTGAGGTGGCGGTGGTGGAGCTTGGGTGACTGGACCAGGTGGCATTGGAGGTGAGGGCTGTGGAGGAGGAGGTGCAGGAGAGGAAGTTGAAGAGGAGGGTGGAGGTGCAGTAGCCTGATCTTCACCAGCAGGAGCATCCTGGGGTAGCGGCGCTGGTGGTGGGAGCAGAGGTTCTGCTCCCGCTGCAGAGTCTCTTTCTGGTTGCGAAGCTTCAGCTTTAGAGGGCCGTAATGAGGAGCCTGATTTCGATGTTGGGGGGAGAGGGGAAGCACCACCACTGGCTCGAGCAGCCGCCTCAGCAGCCTGACGTTCCTTCTTCCTGCGGCTCAGCTCTGCTCCGAGACTGGAGTTTAGCGGCAAGCGGGAGGAGGGAGGGGAGCGGCTGGCTGGCCGGCTGCTGTGAGAACTGCCCCCAGCTACACCAGAAGAAATATGCCTTTTGCTTCGGGAACGAGAGGAGGAACGATGGGAAGAGGAGTAGTGCAGAGGGGAGCGACTCCTGGAGCGACCTGAGCGTCTGATGAAAACAAATACATTTTCAAAAATGTTGTTAACAATGTCATAACCATTTAAGATTCATGGCCTCTTCCTGCAGCCAGAGGAAAAGACGCAGCTGCATGCTTATAGAAACTGTTTGAAAAAAGCAACAGCTTTGGTGGTGAGCAGAAACATCATCTTCCTTCACAAAAGAAAATGGCTGCTGATCACATTATTATGAAAACAAAAGCATGTGAGCCTTTTGATATGGAATAAAGCAGCAGCTATTATGGACATAAATATATCAGCAGTGAAACAAATGTTGCTCTTAAAATGAAACAGATCCAGATCCAGATTGGATCCAGATTGGATCTAAAACATTAAATGACTGATGGTGATATAACTTGTTCCTCATCCTGTTTGTCTTAAGTTTGCATTTCCTTCGACTTAATTCCAGTCACAGATTTATGCCACTGCTTTCTTCAAAATAAATTTTAAGAAAAACTCTGAGTACACCACTCGTAAAACTAGTTAAAAAAATTTAAGAAATTCTAGAGACATTTCCAGATTCCTCAAAGCTCTATAATTTTGCTCATCCAAACAATAATCTGTCTACAGCAGAATTGGAAAAACTCTAACTGACATGGTGAAGCTCTGTTCTTTGAACCATACATCTCAACCGGAAAGACAACCAGCTTTGTATGAGGGGAAAATATGAGCATGGTCTGATACATCACCATATTTCATTTAACAATGTTATTTGTTTTCAGAACCAGTTTTTTTGGTTGTCTTTCATTTTATTTTGACTAAAACAGAGGCTTATAATTCCTGTATTCAAATGTAATCATCTTGAGTGTTACATGAAAGACACAAACCATGGCTGCTGTTTCCTATCCTCCTTACGATAACCAAAGCTCACATTTTTCACTTTATAATTTAATGGCAGAAGATAAATTGTCTTACTGCCTTGTTGTGTCATTTTTTCCATCCTTTTATTTTCTCAAATCAGGTTTGTCTATATTAGGTAGCAAAGCATCAAGATAGAAAACATCAAAGCTATATCTCCTACGACCTGACTTCCTTCAACATGAAATACTTTTGCTGGTGGGAGAAAGGTTCTGTGAGTTCAACAGGTGGTCCTGACTTTAAGCTTACAATGCACGTGGCTTACCTTTGTTTATTGACCTAATTGTAAGTGACCTGGAGCATAAAACACTGAAATGTCTATAAAGACCAAAAAAAGCATACTTTTTAAGATGGCTTTATAGATAATTTGGTCTTCTCTTCCATGAAACACTGATCATGGCCTCCTCTTTACACATGCGTGTCTTACTGTGTCTGTAAACTATTTAACTTCTCAGAACATGTTATTCAAAAGAGTTTGCAAGCTTTTGTGGAATATACTCACCGAGACATGGGGCTGGTGCTGGAGGACCTGCGGTTCCCATATGGACTGATGGAGCGTCTCCTGGAGTAAGGGCTGCTGTCCCGCTCATAGCTGGAGGACCTGTGCCTGCTGCCATAGGGGCTGTCTGATCTCTGCCTGCTGCGGCGGGATATATCCCTGTAGGGACTGGGGCTCTGCTGAGCCATCCTCCGACTGGAGTAGCCGTCATCGCCCTGTTGCCCATACCCACCGCCCTGTGGACTTTCACTTCCAGCCCCTCTTCTGGGACTTGGTGAGAGAGCCGAGCTGGTGCCCTTCCTGCGAGGGCTACCCCTACTTGAAGACTTGCCCTTGGGGCTCGACTTGCGGCTCTTGGAGGACTTACGGTGGCCCCTGTCTGCTCGGCTCCTCTGGGAGGAGCTGCGGCTGCCCTCCCCTCGGCCTTCTCTCCGCTGTTGCCTCTCTTTGCGAGACTTCCCTGAGCGGCTGCTCTCCTTGCTGCGAGATGAGGATGTGGAGGAAGTAGTGCTACCTACACTGGCTGAAGGCTGCGTCTGGGAGGAGAGCATCAGCTCCCCACGTTTAGAGTCACCCTCTGCGTGGACCGGGCGTTTGGATGGGGGGTCTGATGAGGCAACCTTCTCCTTGCTTTTCCCAGAACTTCCTTTCTCACGATCTTTGCTGCTCTTTTTCTTGTACCCACGTTCCCCATTCCCAGAGTCTCTAACTTTGTTAGGGTCCTTAGACTTTTTTCGGGAGTGCCGGTGCCCCCTGTTATCTCTACCGCCTGCTTCTCTGTCGATTTCGTCCCTATCGTAGTCTGACGAGGGCTCCAGTCGGTCCCCGCCCCCCCTCTCAGAAGGCCTGGAGGACGGTGGGTCCGAGAAAGTGTCCGAGTCGGAGCTGATATCATCGTACTCCACAAGAGGCTTCACCGTGTTGACACCAGGTGGCGCCGTATCACCGAGGGTAAAATATTCGGGGCCCGGTGCCGCCGAGGAATCTCGATTATGTTTAGTTGATTTATGCCGTTTGCGTTTTGAAGAGGAAGAGGACATTGACGATTTTAACTGCACCTTGCTGTCTTTGCTCGTCTTCTCTCCCGCAGAGGTATGGCTCGGGGCCTGGGTCTGGTGTGGCGCGCCGCTGGTGCTAGATTCTGGCTTCCTCTTGGTCCCATGGTGTCGGTCCGACCCAGGCATCCCTCACGCCGGCGTCGGTACCTCTCCTGCGACTGGACCTCGGTGGTCCAAGCAATTCATTCACAGGAAAACAGTAGATACTCCAAATGCCAAAACAAAAGTTTACTAAGCAGAAAAAATTCAAGAAAATACACAAAATAAACACACCAGGCCGCTCACGTCCAGTCCTCCGCAATGCCAATTCATTCCATTGAGATCGCCGACATAGTTCGTCAAGGCAGAAAAATGAAAATGTAATTTTCCAGTGCTGTAAAGTATGTACTTTGAGTTAGTCAGTGAATGAAAAAGATCCCAACCAAAGATCGGATCATTGAGATGTCGTCTCCGTCTCAATTTAGCTAGTACTGCTAGCTAATGCTCGGCGGCTAGCAAGCTGACTCGTTAAAAAAGCAAAAAAGTCCCTTTGTGAAAGGTGTCCTTGTCCGGTGCCAAGTTAAGTAAAGGTGTTTTTATTCCACAGAATTACGCTCTTAGCATTCAGAAACAAGCAAATGCCTTCATTAAAAGACGCTCGTTTCTCGAACAAAATGAAAACTTGACCCGGTTGGTACTGTTTACATGTTCCCTTTAATGTAAGTTTTATCCCCTATAAATTCAATATTGATTAGAAATCATAGTATTTTCGTGTGCAGTAGATGTTCCAGTTTATTATTAATGGCTCTGGGAATCAACCAGGCCTATATTTAGGGCGATGCTAGTGGATTTAATATCATCCACAGCCCTATCTGAAGGAGACTACAAACGCCATTGTGGCTCCTGTGACTAGCAACTTCTGCGCACAGCCGAATGAACCGGAAACCGGAAAGCTGTCAATCTTGAAGGTATCTAAGCAACGACCTATCAAAACAAAAGGCCCGCCTACTGTACTCGTGGTTGCGCGCCAGCGACGCAAACTGTTCAAAAGGGGCTTCTGCATTAGAAAAAAAAAATCATTTTTAACCTATATTATGAAATAACCAATTTCAAATAATCCATTGATCCGTACAGAAAATGTAGGCTACGGATCAGGATCTATTTTGAATTTTAATCACACAGAACGCAATCGAGGCAAAGATAGATTACCAATAGGTCAAAGTGAGCCAGATGCCAAAAGGTCTTTTAGGTCTCGAGGCATTATTTAAGGCTACTTTTATGATATATTGACAAGATATAATTTACTCATATTAAATAAAAAATGATAATAATATTTATCTATTTAATATTTATTCATTTATCTATTTATTTTCTTATTCATTTCCATTGTTTTCATTCTAAAAAAATAATTAGTATGCGTTAACACACGAATGACATTTAAATGAATGCTATAACTTTACACATTAGTTACTGTTACTGGGAAGTTAATTGAGAACTCATCTTAATATTTCAAAAAAGCAAATAAAACACGATTTAGGGTAAAAAGATCTATTTGTCCATTCGATAACAAGTCACTGTTATGTCAGCTGACCCTGATGATTACATGACGATGACACGTCGAAGTTTCTTCACACATGGGTCAGTGTATGGTGCAACTTCTACCGACGGAGTGAGTGAGTTATTCTGACTAAATATTTGCGTTCTAATGATGATATACAGTCTTACTGCCACATCTACGAAATTATAAGAAAATATGGTGTTTTAATCAAAAAACTTTAAAAAGCACACCTGAAGCTTCTTCGCGTTTTCAAAAGTTAGGGAATAAACATGGAAAACATATCAGTTTAGTTACATACTATAATTGCACTCCATCAAGCGTGTGTCCCCCAGTATGATTACGCAATATGACGGGAGGCAACCCTGGATGCTGATTGGCTCTGTTGTCTAACTGGGGCGTGGTTAGCGAAAAACAAGGAAGTGGTGTTTTCTACAGCTCTAACAAAGTTACAATGGATGTTTGAGAATAATAACTGCCCATTATCAGTTAATACGCATGTAAATTGTTAATGTGTCGTAAGGGGCCAATCCGATTTGATCATCAGATTGTGCCTACACGAACATGACTGTGTCAAAATCATGAACACTCTGGCCCAAATATCAGGTTCTTCAAGTGGAAATAAATCACATTATACGTAAATTTTAATCGGCTATTTGTTATGTTAGGTGGGATAAATGGGGAGAGCCATCGACTATATCCACTTTCCCATATAAACAATCCTCTCTTTGTCCCTAGTAGGATAAAAATCTGTCATTACTTGTGATCGGATTGAACTTTATTTAAAAAACGAACTCAATTTTGATATCCAGCTCTGAATCTAGCTCCTCCCAGCCAGCTTTTCAGGCTACATGGGCTGTCAAAGCTTAAAATCCAACTTTGATATATATCTCAGCTTGTCAAAGGGCCCCGCAATGCGAGCTTTGGTTAAAGGGCCAGCAAGCAAGTAAGCAAGGAAGTGTTTTTTTGTGTTTGTGCAATATGCCCCAGCGAAAATTTTCATTATATTTATTATTTTTAAGTGATGTAGGCGTAGTACTAGCTCCATTTTAGGCTGCCAGATCCTACTCCCGTCGGGCTATTGTGTGGATGGACGGAAAATTGTATAGGGGGAGGAGGAGGAGTAGGTGAGGGCGAACCGAGCAGATAAGAGAACTAGCTGGCTGCTGCCTGTAGCCCACATTTTTTATCAAGAAACAAGAGGTCTTGCCGTTGTGTGTTACAGGGCGAAAATCAACGACATCGCACCCATTGGAGCTACCGAGAGGACGGTAGCATGATAGTCGTGGAGGGGAATCGGCAGGAAGAGGGCCTGTATCTGCATTTTGCTTCGCCTACACCGAATTCATTGAGTCGGTAACCAGCGTCCGACATGGGGAAGGAGGTAAATGGTGTGTCACGGAGCCGGTTTGAGGTGAGTTGACCATCAATATTACCTGACAGTTATTGCCACACATTCGTCTGAGCTGTTCAAAACGTACGGATACGGGCCTACGTGATGACTGTCGCTGTATTTATTGTAAAACTGCGCTTATGGTGAGGCTGTTGATGCAGCTTCCGCAGTCAATGTTTGGGATTAGGTCAAACGCTGTTGTTTTGTTCAAACAACATAAAGCTCAGGCCTTTCATTTTATTGCGTTTAGGAGACAAGTCGGCATTTTTCACCAACTTAAGTCGGACGTGCTTTTCATCAGCAAATTGAGTTTTTTTTTTATTTAAAGGTCCTTAAATGTTGTCCTCGTTTCCCTTTTACGCCGTCAAAACAAAGACACTGAGGCTACATGGAGCACGCCGAGGACAGCTCCGGCACACATTAACATATTTATCAGGGAAAGGAATTTATTGCCTTCCTTTTACTAAAAAGCCAGGCCTAGTTGTTGTTTACTGTAATTGTCATCATATCTTGTGGGGTGTGATCTTTTTTTACGACTTTGGTTGGGTTGTCTGACGAGCCGAATTGTTCTGCAAACCCATAGCGGCTGCTGTTAAGGGGGCCTCGGGTTGTGACTGCTACGTGCACCCCCGTATTAGCACGAAAGTATCAACAAATAGGCCCAGGCTGCCATAATGTAATGCAGACTATAACCTATCCCGATAGCTCAAGGGCCACATGTATACCCATAAACAAGCTACTATGTCGATCTGCAGCATTTGCCTTAAACTTTGTGTCGCAGCTAAACGCGTAGATGGATATTTTTGGTGGAAAGTCGTATCCAAATATGATGTATACGGCCGGTGACATTGGTCTGTGTAGCCTGAGCACTTGGTGTTGTTTAATCCCCAGCTAGCGTGGGATTTGTGTGCGGTTTTATTTATTTTTAACGGTGCAACAGCTGACGACTCAGAAGATTCAGGCCGTTACCTTCTGGCCCGACAGCTGCGGTATCTGTGTTTGTGAAGCTCACCGGGTTTTGGACGGGAAAAGCCGGAAGTGGCCTGTCTTTTCAAAATAAAAGTGAATTTGTTTTGGGGCTCACTGAGTATGGGTATTGAGGCTATACTGTAGCCATAGAGTATAATAACATAGTATCATATCTTTAAATTTGAGTCTGGAAAATCTCTGTTAGCTCAGAGACTATTACAATTCATATGTGGCAGATGCTTATTTGTCTGTGAAATCCATTCAGTCAGCGATATAGCAATATGATATAGCCTGGTTTACCCTGTGTTCTAATTTTTACATTAGAAAAACAGGCAGTCCATGAGAAGCATTTATTTCAAATCAATCTCTGAGATTTTAGGATTTCAGACTAATGTTATTAACAAGGGTAGTGGGTTTTGTCCTGGTGAAGAATAAGAGACTCAATTTCATTAGTATGTTTTTAATACAAATTTCTTTTAGACTTTTTCATAATAGATAATATGATTATTTGTATTGATGTATATAGATATAATCTATCCTTGTATCGTAATAGTTATAATAGAAAAGAAATAAGATAAAAACACCATACAGTCTTTTGACTTACTTTTGTTTATATTACTCTAAAGTCCTTTAATAGTGAGCTCAGAGTTAGCCTAGAATGCTAACTGTATGAAGCCTGATGCAATAGATAAAATTGTCACTACAGGTCATCAAAAAATGCAGTTGTCAAATCCAAATGCTACATCATCTGCCAGTGTGAGTTTTACTTTGACAGCCCTTTCCAGGAATGTTCTCCTATCTTTTGTCCAGCTTTACTGCTCTGCAGCAGATACTGATCTGTTGTATACCAACCCTTAACAAAAGACTACACCACTCTGAGGAGTAGACAGGCATTAATGACCCCTAATTTTATCTCTCTGTTAAAAGGAATATGTAAATAGTAACCATAATAAGATTGACATTGTCTCTACACTTTGTAATATAAGGTATTTTAATGTAAGAGTTGTGTAAACAATCTAAACTGAAGACAACAAAACAATCAGTTATTAGTGGGCATATCTCAGATATTTTTACATTAGATAAAGCTCAATATCTGAAGCTCATTTAGTCCTTAATTTGATGTCAACTCATGCTTCACAGTTATATTACTATTTTCAGTAAAAGAATCTTTTCAGAGAACACACAAAAAAAACTTTTTCTATGAATATGATCACTTTTGGTACATATTTGCAATAATCTCTGGCTGGAGGTTACAGCTCGCCTAGCTTTTTTGCCTCCTGCCAGGCCCGCTTCACTGACTATGGCTGACCAGTGGAGAAAACATAATGCTCACATTCATGCAGCATCAGGTTCATTTTATGTTAGAGTACAAAAGGGGACAGTGTATGCCCGTTGACCAGGCGCATCTGGTTCTTTGGGAAATGGCCCTGGATTATTTGACCAGAAAGTAACACCATGGAAGGCGAACGGTCAGAGTCAGTTTGCCCCAAATTCAAACACGAAATGTCTGTTCCTTCTTACTCCCTCAAATTTAACACGTCTGCGCTGGCAGGCAGCCCCTCCATAGACAGCTGTGTGTGGCTGTGTGTGTGTGTGTGGTTTGTATGTTCATCAGAGACACATAGAGAGGCTTTGACCCAGAGCTGACTGGGTTTTTAAACAGGCAGACCTGTCAGTTTGTTTTTGTGAGCTGATGAAAAGGTTTGCTTAAGTCTGTGTCCCTCAAAATCTACTATTTAACCATTGTGAATCTAATTTTAAGATGAAACCTCATGATCAAATTAATTTTCTCATCTTCCCTCATAGCCTTTCCTCACTGTTTCTTTTGTTTAAAGCACAATAAATTAAGGTTTCTTTTATTTTTGGATTCTGGATGCTTCATATTTGTACCTGTTAGGAAAGGACTCGCAAATTCCTTGTTGATCTTAACGCAGATGTTTGCCTCTTGTAAATAACATGTGCCTTCCTGCACTTTTTATTTACTCGCTAAAGCCCTCACCCCGTCCCTGGTTTAGATTTATCTTTCTAAATCTATGGAGGAAAATGGATTGGGCCAGCTGTTGCTTCATTCGCCTTGATGTGGCTGAGCGGATTCTCCCAAACGCCATCATCTCAACATTTTGCATTTTTGCAGTCTAGCTAAGTGTGATTTCCCACAAATTATGCAAACCCTGGAGTACCTCAGTAAAGGTGTGAGTGTGTCTAAGTACCTGGATCTTAATAAATGCTCATTTATTGTCTCTTTGTGCACTGAGATGTGTTTTTTGTGGATTATAGGCTAACATCAGCAATCAAACAGCCTGCAATTACTGTGTGTAAATCGATTGGATACTGTTTGCAGAAGCTCAGGCAATTTGTCACAAAAGATATGTTGTAACTTATTCCAGTCGACATTCTCAGCACACGCCGATGTGAATTAAACAGTGCAAACAAGACAGGAAACAAGAGGAGACTATGCCTGCAGAAAACATAACATGAGAGCACTGCTCTGTAGTCAGCTGTTCAAAGTCCAATCCTGCCGATTTTGCTGAGGAGACAAAAATCTAGTCTCCTGGGCTGCTTTATCTTCTGTCACCCTTTGTGTTTTTCCAAGACTTGACATTGAATCTATCTCAGATGATGAGATTACCATCATTTATCCCTGCCAGGGCCGTCCTTGAGTGAAGTGAGTGGATGAAGGGAGGCCCGAGCTACGTTAAAACAGGCTGTCAGGACTAATATTATCCTCTGCACCCTTTCAGATGTTCACAAACAGTGATGAGGCGGTCATCAATAAGAAGCTGCCCAAGGAGCTGTTGCTACGGTGAGTGACATCTCAAAACACTTCAATCAGACTGTCTGCAAGGGGGCTTTTATGTAAGCAAAAATGGCATGTTGCATACTCCACACTCACATCCCCTGCCTTCGCGCCTGATCAGCACATCCCATCACACACGATCGGCCTTGCACCACCCTGCTCCCTCTACAGCCGTCTAACACAGACACACATTGTGCTTCTCACGACAATATACTGTATGCTCACTTGCCCTTAAGCGAATCTTTCGACTAAACTAACTCTAGGATGCCCATTTCCCTTTGTCCCCCACCTGCCTCTGCTCCTTCAATGCTAAAACTATGATTAAAAAACTGATGCTTAAGGCTGCAAAGCATTTAAATTGATTTCAGGCAAAAAAAAAAAACAGCAAAAAAACTCAAGTGCCCTTGAGCAAAGAGAGAATGAAGGCCATAACTCAAGCCCCGGCCTTGCCAGTCAAGCTGCCTGTACTGCGGCTGCAAACTCAGTGATACTTGGCCAAGTTCAGCGCCCTGATTTGTGAGGCTGGCAGGCTGTGCTGCATCACAGCTTCAACCCCACTACAGCTTTTTTTTTTTTTTTTTTTTTTGCTGCATCAAGGAATCTTATAGTAAGTTTTCAGCTCTGCTCTGCTCTTTGGAAACAAATCGCATGTCTTCCTCGCCAGGAACTCACTTTTGAGTAAACACATCCATCCTGCAAACAGAGTAAACACATCTATCTCGCTTTAAGTCAAAGACAATATTAGCTGATTTACTCACACTCCTGTGCTGGGAGTGGCAGCGGACACAGGGCCGAGTTGAGGGCAGATTTTAAGTGTAAAAAGAGGAAGCTTCTGGCAGCGGGGATCAGGGTCTCTAAACCGTCCCTGTCTGTCTTCCAGAATCTTCTCCTTTCTGGATGTGGTGACACTCTGTCGCTGTGCCCAGGTCTCACGGGTGAGTCTGTGTTCACAAGGTGTGTGTGTGACTGTGCATGTGTGAGTGTGCGTGTTTGTCTGTGTGTTTTTTGGGGTTTGTTTTATATGTGTACATTGTGTGTCTGAGAAGACTCTTTACCCTAAGCGTCTCTTTCTCCCTCCCTGCTCTCAGTCCTGGAATGTCCTCGCCTTGGATGGCAGCAACTGGCAACGAATCGACCTGTTCGACTTTCAGAGGGACATCGAGGTGAGCAAATCTGATCTTGATCTACTTTACTCCTTTCTGCAACTTAAGTTTTCTCCACTTCACTCTCAATCTATCCCTACTGTAAATCGAGGTGTAGTACAAACAGCTGGTTGACTGTTTTTGCTGCAGGGCCGGGTGGTGGAGAACATCTCAAAGCGATGTGGGGGTTTCCTTAGGAAGCTGAGTCTGCGGGGTTGTCTGGGCGTGGGTGACAGCGCCCTGAGGTGAGTCTGGCGAAGACTTGACCTCACAGAAATTCAACCTCTAGTTCAAACCCTGGAGAGAAATAAACAGGCGAGTTCAGTTTAGCTTATCATCTGTCACCGTCACATAAACAAATTTTCTTTCCTGTAGGACTTTCTCACAGAACTGCAGAAACATTGAGTTACTCAGCCTGAACGGCTGCACCAAGATCACTGACAGGTATGTCGACCGTTCTGTGATGCCAGCCTGTCAAAGTACCAGTTCGAAACCTTCAAAACCTTCATTGTCTTTCTCTCCTGCAGCACATGTAATAGCCTCAGTAAGTTCTGTCCAAAGCTGAAGCACCTGGACCTCGCCTCCTGTACCTCAATCACCAACCTGTCACTCAAAGCTCTCAGGTATGTATGGTCAGCATTGTGATGCATAGTGACACTTAATTTACAACATAGAAAGGATCCTTATTTAACACATGATTTACTGTATTAAATATTTGATAACATGCCGATTGCATCAGATATATTTCACCCAATATCATATGCTTTTAATGTATATTCTCTCTGGTTTTTTCCACCTGACACTCATCCTTTTTAAATGTCCTCCTGTCAGTGAGGGTTGTCCCCTGCTGGAGCAGCTCAACATCTCGTGGTGTGATCAGGTCACCAAGGATGGCATCCAGGCCCTGGTGCGCTCCTGCCCCGGACTCAAAGGCCTTTTCCTTAAGGGATGCACACAGGTACAGTTGCGGGCTGGAGATAAAGAGCAGGGCTGATAGTCTATCTGCTGAGAGCATAATGAGTTTCAGATCATTAAATTCCCTGTAAAACTGAAATGGAAAAACCTGAAAGCAGTGTAACTTGTAGAATTTATCGGTGACTTCTTAGGTGCACAGCTCATGTTGCTTAACCCTGCATCTACTTAGGTGGCAGTGGTTTTTTTTTTTTGTGCAAGTTTTCCTCTTTGTTGCCATCAGCTGTTGTGCTAACTACAAAGTTCCTCTTTTTTTCATTCTGAATAGAAAAACGTTGCTGCTAACACAAACATAAGATGCACCACTTCCTTTGCAACAGAGGATGTTTCTGAGGAAAGACATGCCAGACGCTGTTTACAGCAAATGAAAAGCCTTTTGATAACACCATCCTGTTGTGTGAAATGACAGCCACGTATTTCTATAAAGATGTCACAGGTTGTGAATCTACAGGAGGAAACACATCACAACATAAACACTCATGTGCCAGAGGTTTCTATTCAACTCTGTGATCCTTTTATATGCTGCACTTTGAGGTGCTGTTAACATGTATAGTGTTATTATCAGGAGGTGTCTCTGATTGAATGGACGACTCTTTAAATCAGTGACAGTCGAGGCATTTAATGGGATAATCTCAGGAAGCACTGTCACATGTTTGATAAGTGTAGTTTGATTTCAGACAGCTGCTGTCTTTGCTCTGTCCACAGCTCGAGGATGAGGCTCTGAAGCATATCGGGGCTCACTGCCCGGAGCTGGTCACACTCAACCTGCAGACGTGCTCAGTAAGTACAGTTAACAAGGCTAGCAGATCAGCCAAATTAATGTTTTGCAATTTTAATGACACTTTGTGCATTATGTTTTGAAAGGCAGGCCTTTTTGTAACGTTGTTGAACCTCTGAATCTGGATTTCTTTGTTGTTGTTGTTTTAAATGTAGAAAACTACATGGACGCCAATCTATCTGCCTTTCTAGGATTTTAAAAAGCAGAAATTCAGAAACAGTCAGTGCGCTGTGTGAAGCTTAAATTAAAACAAAATGCAATCATTTGCAAACAAAAACCATTTTAAGAAGTTTTCCTGAGCCCATGCAGTAACATCCTTCACACATTCATGTGTTTGACAAAGTGGTGAACCTCATCTCTCCCTTACTTGTGAACTGCTGGGCTTTTTGAGGATGCCACTTTAATTATAATCATAAAACTGTCACCTGTTACTAAAGAACCTGTTTACATTTATCTTTACACACCTTTGCCTGTCTTTTATTGACCCTGTCCCAACTTGTTTAAAACGTTTCACTCACATCCAATTCAGAATGAGCACATAATAAAAAAAGCAATGAAGTTGATGAGATAAAACATGAAATATATTGTCTTTGTTCTGTTTTCTTTTGAGTTTATGTGAAAAAAAGATTAGATACCATCCCAACTTTTTAAAAGCACTGAAAGCTGATGGGCACCATTGTGCTCTTCAGCTCACTGCAGGTTTCACATGTCCAGTCCAAATAGCTGATAGTCTGTGAAACCTGATAACACAATACATTAATTTTTCTCGTGCTATAATCTGTCTCCCACTTCCTCCTTCCTCATCATCGCCTGAATGCTCCTCTCCTCCTCTCATCTCACACCTCTGGAATTCTTCATCTTCCCTCGTCCCAGTTGTTCCTCCTCTTTTGTTACAATTCTCTCCCCCTCTTCCTCTTGCTTAGCTCTTTCTCACTTCTTCTTTCTCCATCTGACCTCCAAAAAGTTTTCTTGAACAAAACTTAAAACAGAGAACGCAGGGAAGATAAACTGCTCTCATTAGCTGACTGCTGAGGTGAAACACGAATACATTTTAAGTCTTACAGACAAAAGTTTGCATGTTTTAACATCTAATATCAGATGTGGATTTAAGTGACTCCATGCACACTAACACACACTTCCTCCTCTTTCTGAGCAGCAGATCACAGACGAGGGCCTCATCACAATCTGCCGGGGTTGTCATCGTTTGCAGTCTCTCTGTGTGTCGGGCTGTGCCAATATCACAGACGCCATCCTGCACGCCCTGGGACAGAACTGCCCTCGCCTCAGGTGAGTTTACACACCTACACATGTGCAGCACTTCCTGTCCCCTGTAAAAATCCATTTGGTCTAAATATTAGTCCCACTGTTGCACTGTGAGTCATAAACCTTGGAGGAGATGCACTTGAGAGCGATCTATGTAACATGATTTCAAGAATGATTGATTGACAATCTTGATCCTGGCAGACAGATATTGTACCTTTCTTTAATGACTTTTCTGAAATGCATGAAACTTAGACCTTTCTGGAAACCATTTTAATCCTCTCACCCTTTTTTGATTTGCTGCAAAACAAAACGTTAAGACTAATTTTTGCAGGCTGATTGAATAATTTTATTAATCATGCAGTCAACATGGGGGGTAATGAAAGGGGTAGCAGAGAGAAATGAATAAATGTTATCCAGTTTGCTTTTATAGATCAAGATCAAGTCCCAGTTAATCTCTTATTCTCCTTTCAGAATATTAGAAGTGGCTCGCTGCTCTCAGCTCACAGACGTGGGGTTCACTACATTAGCAAGGGTGAGTGTGACATCTGAATCTCCATTAAATTCTGTTTACAGATTCAGATGATTGAAGCTGAGTTCACATTTGTTTTTTGGTCCCACAGTATATTGAAAAAGACAACATTTCATGATTTTTGCCCTTTAAAATCGTGAGATCACTTAGTCTCTCTCTGTTAATGGTTCTCTCTCTGTCTGCTACAGAACTGTCACGAGCTTGAGAAGATGGATTTAGAAGAATGTGTGCAGGTAAACAAACAGTCCGAGCTAACACAAATGTTGTCTCCGCCGTGTGAAGACTGCTGTTATGAAATCTGTCTTTTTATTTTTTGTTTCAGATCACAGATGGAACACTCATCCAGCTGTCTATCCACTGCCCTCGCTTGCAAGTCCTTGTGAGTCTGCCACTTAAACATATTTTTGCTCGTGTTGCATTTACAAGCACCAAGCAAGCAGCTTGTTCTGGCAGGCATTTGAGTAATGGAGCTACTTCTGTGTCCCTGCAGAGCCTGTCTCATTGTGAGCTGATCACCGACGATGGCATCAGACACCTCGGCAGCGGCCCCTGTGCTCACGACCGTCTGGAGGTGATCGAGCTGGACAACTGTCCTCTGATCACAGACGCCTCACTGGAGCACCTGAAGAGCTGCCATAGTCTGGATCGCATTGAGCTCTACGACTGCCAGCAGATCACCCGTGCAGGCATCAAGAGATTAAGGGTGAGTTGTGTGGGCTAACGCCAGTGAGTAAGCAATGATTCATGTGTGGAATATGCTGTAAAAACATATTTCGTGAACCTGTCATATGCTATTTTTCTGCAATATTTTAACCTAGATGTCTGTCTACCAGAGTCACAGAAGTATATATATTAGGAACCTTAACGCTAAATGATATTAAGATTTTTTGTCTTTTTTCAATGAGTATTCATGCCAATTGTTTGCGCTTGTACTCTGATCAATCATTGGCAGTGACATGTCGAGTAAGACAAAAGAAGACTGCAAGCAAGTAAACATGAGTGTAAACGATGAAGTCTTCAAAACTTGAAAAAAGTTGATTTTGTTAAGTTTTGAGGAAGAAAATTCATTTAAGAAAGCTTTCATAAGTTTTAAAGAAAAACACCACAAGGCGACTTTAGTTCCTCAACGACAGTCTGCTAAAAATACAGACTCACCACAGGAAAGATGATCGTCTAGCGACCCTCAAAAAAGGGTATATTTGATGTCCGTTGGGTGTAAAGTAACAAACTTTCTGAGGAGGCCAAGCAGTTCCAGTTCAACCTCATGCAAACTGTGCTGCAGCTGATTGCTAAAACAAAACTGATGTAGCTTCTGGCCACCATTAGTTGCCCCACATAGTCCAGTAGTTTCAAACTGAGGAAGAACAGGATTGCAATAAGCTGCCTGACAAACATGGATCAGGGCTGCACAGTCTCATATGTTTGGGTTGATTAGCTGCAAAACTTAAAGCTAGCTAAACAAAGAGAAGTGACCTCATCAGCATTAGATCTCATGCATGTCCATAATTGAGTCTTTACATGAGTCAGTTGTCAGCAACTTCCATTTATCGACATGTGACATTATTTCAGGGTGATGGCTAAAAATATTTTTAGTGACTTTCACGTCACAGCAAATTGGTGCCGCTGCTGCATTAAGCTTCTTAGTGCAAGTATTGCTTTTCAAGTATTTGTATAATCCATTAACACATTTCCATCTATTTCCCCCTCTTTCTTCTTCTTCTTCTCTCTCCGCAGACCCATCTGCCTAACATCAAAGTGCATGCATACTTCGCTCCCGTCACTCCGCCCCCCTCCGTCGGGGGCAGCCGTCAGAGGTTTTGCCGCTGCTGTGTCCTGCTATGATGTAAAGACAACAACCCCCGGGTGCG
>JAPZDY010000009.1:5251291-5264334 GCA_029783645.1 Ctenochaetus hawaiiensis
CAGTGAGATACCATCTGCAAACTTTTGCTTGTTTATTTTACCTTCATAAATCATATGCATTGTAGTTCGTTTCACGCCTCTCAAGCCCCACAGTTTGAGAACCACTCCATTACACAATTTTATCCAGTCCATTTATTGCAATCATTTACAGTACATACACAAGGAGTATTGAAGACGCACTACACATCCTCTGCAGGCAACAACACCTTTTATGCTAATTGCTGTGGGTAAAAATAAATGCAGGTTGTGCTTCTTTTTGAGAGTAAAAATTGGAAAACAGAGAAAAACAAAGGGCTTGAGCCTGACTGACTATTTTTATCATTTATGAAATTATAAGGTACAACATACAAAGATAGAATAGACTCTGTGCACCTGCAGCTGTAATAGCGATATAATGTTTTGTATAAATCTTCCCAGGCTTGTCTTCATTAGTGTAATCCTTATGTAGAGAGACTCACAGAAAGCATATGGACTGTGTGAACCTGCAACCAGTCACACACACTTTTATTTCTCTTGCTCTACCTCCATGTGTCCCTCACACAGACACACACATAACCTCAAATAGGCAAAATGTTTTCATATCTTATTCCCAGACACGCGGAGCTGTAAACAGCATGTCCCTGTAAAGTGATTATGTTTGGCGCTCAGCAGAGCGTGCGCAGACGGCCAGACAGACAGAGTGCCTGTGGCCTACTGATTATCTGTCTGCCTGTCTGTCTGTGTGGATCCATTCTTTCCCTGCGACACGACCACGCCTTCGCACAGTTTTCCCCGCTGCCACCGCATGTCAGGATAACAAATGGCCGCCTATCCCCCGGGAAAGTAGCATCATCATCTGTACACAGAGCCGGAGGGAAATGCCAGTAAACATGCATTTATCTAACCAATCAATGCTACATGCTGCTGCAGAGGGCACAACGTTATGCTGATGTTACATTTTATGGTCTGTTCAGCTTTTAAAAAGCAGCAGACATTAATTCTTTACAGCTGTTTGGTCAATACAGTCTCTCAAGATGGGGGCACAGCTGGTTATGCCGATACATATAAGAGAGTGTGCCAGCAATTCAATAATGTTTCTTGTTGTAAGGGAATGAGTTTGGCCCTGTAAGGAGGAATCCATTGACCCGGTATGTTTTAATGCAAACCTGTGGCAGGATCAATCAGTTTAATGAGCAGACTTAATCAGATTAAGAGCCCTGAAGATAGGCTATTGATAAATGATGAGTCTGTGTAAACTGTCTGGTTTTAGGTCCAAATAGCCCCCCCCTGCCACCACCACCAAGGAGATAGTATTACTCACAGCGATCCTCGATGTATGGCAGTGAGCGCTCTGAAAGAAAAAAGGTTTATTCTGTTTAACCATCGGCTAAAATGCTTTGCCTTGTTAAATGTCACCGCATAAAGGATGCGCTCGGTCTCACTGTAGGGAATGTAAAAATAGTTTTGCTATTAATGTGTCTTTTCCTTATGAGGTTATATTGCATTTCATGAGTCACACTCTTTCCCCCCGTGGTGTGCGGATCAGAGCAGAGTGTTGTGTTTATGGATGCCAGATTATTGCCTGTGCTGTCCTGAGGGCGTATTGGACATTTGTTATTGCTCCCAAATGTGGTGCAGCATTCTTGCTTATCTTGTGTTTATTCCTAGTGTAACCTCTTTCTCTCTGTCTCTGTCGATGTGTGTGCGCAGCTCGAGAGGCTAAAACGCTCGCTGTCCTTCAAGACCATCATGCGCAGCAAAAGCGTGGAGAACTTCTTCCAAAGGTCCTACAGCGACGCCCGCCTGCCTCCGGATTTCATAACCGACCCGCCACCTCCTTCCCCTCCGCTGCTGCCTGGCTCTCCTCACGTGGACGACCGCTCGCCGTCCATTTCACCGTCCGTCAGCCCCAACCCCTCCATTTCCTCCCACTCCCCCTCTCTCAGCCTTTCCCCATCACTGCCCGCCAAGCCGGCCCGGCCCCAGATCACCCACTGTTTCCAGGACCATGTCTTTCGCAAGCCCACCAACTGCCAGCACTGCAAGCACATGATAGTGGGTAAGGTGCTCAGTCTACTCCATGGATTCTCTTTCCTTTTTTAGCTGTAATTTTCAAAGGATTTCTGGAGGGGGATTTCTGGAATCCCTGTCTCTGCTGCTCATGTGGCATTGCACCTGGAGAAAACTGGAGAACATTTTCAGGCCAGAACATCACCCACTGTGATGCAAATACTGAAAACTGTTACTTAGGGACACTATTTTATCACCACATATATGCAGTTTCTCTTATTTGAAGTCTTTTTGCTCAGCTGAACTAACCTTCAGCTGGCTTTGGACATGGAAACTGTTCAGTAGTAGTGAGTGAATGGTTTCAGTCATAACATTTATCTCTGCTAAAAAGCTAATAAAGGAATATTTATGAATAAAATCATTGAAACAAATAAACCTTGTACATAATCTCTGCTCTCTAATTGCTATTTTTTTATTCCTATAATTAAGAAAAACAGATTACAGACTGTCTTTGGCGCAGCATTCGTAGTGTTTATAACTATGAAGAAACCATTAGATTGTTCACAGAGATTGCTGCGAGTGCTTTTATCCCTAATATGCCGCTTGCATAAACTACTGGCCCCAGCTAGTATTTCTGCTAAATGTACTTCCTGTCACAATGATTGATTACAGACTCCAACCTGCTCTTCTGTTCCTCTGCTTTTGCATCTGTGCTGTTTCCTTTTTTCTTTGTTTTTTTTTTTGCATGCATCGTAGGTTTATTTATGCATCACCTTGTTCTGGCAGCACTTCTATGCAGGTCCCCAAACACAGTCCAGCCTCTCTCCACTTGTTAAGCTGATGAAGTAGGTTTTTTTTTTACCTTCAAAGTAAAAGTGCTTTCATCAAGTCACCCAATTTGTTTGAATGTTGTTCTGCTTCATAAAAGACCCGTCGATGTGATCCCCATCTACAACAAATCCTGAGATTTATTTATCTTTTGTTTTTTAGATAAAGGGACTCAACCTCTAAGCCTTAAAAAAAAACCTTCCACAATCAACAGAGGATTTTTTTTAACCTTTGTTTTTTTGATTACTGAAGCGTTGAAAACAAAGATGAAAAAGTGAGATGACTCAATGCCAAATCGATTATGATTAAAATATCTCCAGCTGGTTTTCAGTCTCTGCAGGTTGTTTGGGAAGAGGAGCTGTTGATTATGAAGCTGTTATTGGCAGCCCTACAAGCACCACCAGCTTAATAAACCCGGGATGGCTCTTGATTACAATGTCTACCTGAGCAGAGAGAAACTCGCTCACGTGATCTGAAGGCCACTTCCATGTGTTAGCTTTCTCTGCCTCTTGTGATCTTGCAGCCTGCTGTGAATTTCTTCTTCTTCATCATCTCTTTCTTTTTTCTTTTGTTGCCGCCTCCATGACTGCATCCACTGCTCTCATTCTCGCCTCTCTGTCCTCTCTCTCTCTGCAGGAAACTCCAAACAGGCTCTACGGTGTAAAACGTGCAAGATGGCCGCTCACCTGTGGTGCACCTCGGAGCTCTCGCAGCAGCCGTGTCATGGGAAGGTGCGAATCCACTTACAGAATCAATGTTCCCCTCTTTTTTTCTCAACATAGCCACTGTCTGACTTTGCTCAGCTTTTTATCTTTTTTCTTTTGTTATTTGGAAACATTTTCAGTGCTATTACTCTTTGCTGCAATTTCCTGTTTGTAAAGTTTGAAGGATCCTGTTTTTGACCTTTCAGCCTTCTTCCGTTGTAAATTGGAAATACAAAAAAAAAAAAACATCTCTTCCAGTTTCTGTTTCCTCCTCTTTGAAGTCCCTGAAAAAAGCTAAGCTAACCAGCTGCTGGCTATAGCTTCATATTTAATGAGCAGATTTGTGGTTTTGATCTCAAGCATATTTTGAGGGTATAAAGGAAGCAAAATTGTTCTTACCTTGATGATGAGAATGAAAATGTGCCATGACGAGTGCATTTTTTTTTTCTTAACCCAGTCTGGTCTCTTATCTCTCAGATTTCACCCAGACATTTTAATAGCAATATTATAAAAACACAAGAAACAATAATAGTTTGGATTTCAGTAACCTGAACAAAAATTCTGTTGCCATTGTAATTAAACCATAAATTGAGACTGGTTGAACAGCTGGATTGCTTAGAATTTTAGCTGCAATTTGAAATTAATTTGACACAAACTGGATATTTCATGCATTTAAGTAAAATGCAAGAAAAGGTGTAATTATTTTTTAAATAAGTCACTGACAACAGAATGTCATGGAGTTGTAAGGACACTCGGCATCATATTTTGTGACACTAAATCACTGCACAACAACACACACACACTGCAACACTCCTGACTAGATGGCAGACTCAGTCTTAATATTCCAGCCATCCTGTTCGTGCAGTTGAAGTCAAAACGCTCATAACAAGACACAGATGCCTGAGTTAACAAGCAGGATGCTGTTTCCAACCGTGTTTACTGGGTGAGATGTGAAGTGCTGATGCGAATGAAAGAAATCTATCAATCACATTACTTTCCCTTTGGAATGATTAAGTTTATAACATGCACATTTTTGGCTTAAAATCATCTCTGGCCTGATCTGAAATCCTTTAATAGTTATTTACCAACTTAGAATGAGTAACACTCACATGCTAAATAGCTGGTAAATAATTAATTTAGGCGTCTTGGCTACAGCGGCAAATATTTAGCATTTTGCATATTTAATTCAACTTCAATATAAATGCCATGGTCACAGCATTTTCCATTGTGGGAGTTTGTGTATTTTGAATTTCAAACACTGGATGAAGGACAATGATGGAAGGTGGGTGTTGTGCACCTGGCAGTAAATTGGGAGTTTGTTTTTTTTTTCAAGACTGAGATTTTTGTGTTTATCCTCTAGCGTAGGGCAGAGGACATTAGCATGCAGCAAGAAGCGAGACCTTCAGAGAGCCACTTGGAAAATTTTAAGAGCACTGTGTTCAAGACGGCTCAGTGTAATTTGAAATTGGAGCACAGAGACAGACAGAGAGAGAGTTAGGGGAGCCATGAGGGCAGCAAAAGGTAAAATATCATCTTCAGAGAAACAAACATGTTACTCACTACCTTTGATTAACATTGGCTCTCTCTTCACACTAGTCTTAAATCGTGAGTGTCTTATTTGCAAGTCAAGGCAAAGATAAACCAATATCTCATCTGTAACACTTGCTATGCTTAATTCAGTGTGAAATTGCAGTCGTGCAGACAAAAACATGCGCTGAATCACATGTCCATGCCTGTGCACACAAGTAAGTGACTGAGTGAAATCCATTGTTCATAATCAGCAGCAAAAGAAGCTGAGACTCTGCGTCAGTTTGTGACATGATGGCAGAAAACAAGCTCTTTCCCTGCAGCAGGTGCACCGCTCGGTGTGTCACATGTCTGTCAGTCCGTCCTGATGTGTTGTTTTTCAAATGACTCCATTAATGCTCTAAAATAACCACATGGAGCAAATTTCCCCCCATCAGCTCAGCCTTTAGACATGAAGGAGTGAAAACTGAGAAATTTCTGCTTTCTGCTCTCCTCCATTAGTCTGGAGCGTTCAAGCGAAACTTCAGCTCGCCGATGCTCGTCAATGACCAATTGTCTGTCGTCAAGGAAGTTCAACCAAGCCAAGGTATGCACGCCTGCGTCTGTCTGTGTGTGTGTGCGTGTGTGTGTTTAAGAGTGAGTGCATGTGTGCATATGCGTCCCATGCGCTTTTGTGTTGTGACGTTGCTCTTGTCTAGCCGTTTGGTTTATTTTTAGATTTTGTGAGTGCTTGTGCGTGCACTGTAATAAAACCAGAACTGTCTCCATCTCACCTGACAACCAAGGAGCGTGAAGTGGAAAAATTTAAAGAGGAACAACAAATTCAGCTTCTTTTGGAGGCTGACGGACATTCTGCACCCTGAAAGTATGTGAATAAATATAAGTTCTAACGTTTATGTCTTCATATCTCTGTTTATGGTTTGTTCTCTGCATCCTTTGACTGATGCAGGCTGTGATTTTTTTTTGGTCTGGCACCACAGCTTGCATGTTGAAAGCTTGATAAACACTCGAATGTTGCCTATTATCTGATCAGTCAAGCTCCAACTGTTTCTTTGTGTCATAAAATCCTCCCATATTTTAAATAATACGAATCACATTTCTACTTTGTGTTCTACAACTGTAGCAGCAGACAAATCTGACATCTCCTTGACACTTTTTTGCCTCTTTTGTCAAGTAAAGCGTCTGAAGGCCAGGACACAGTCGTACGAGGACAGACTGTTTAACACTCACTGTCCAGAAGGACCTGAATTCGTTCTTCCTTTCACCATCCTTTAATTTTTTTTCCTTTCTCAACATCACATTTGGACAGTGCTGGGGAATAAATACATGTATTAAAATTACATATATGAATTGCATTTTCATTATTATATTATTCAATTTTAAAAGGTTGCAGTTACAATTTACTAAATTTACTAAACAGATTATTGGTTATCATAAAGATTTCACATCCATATGTATATGTTTGGTGTAAAAAGTACAATACAACATTTATTCTGTTGCTTTGCATCTTATCGCTGTACAGAAATGCCTTTTTGTGGCATGTACTTAACCAACGCATGTCAGCAGAGCCGTTGGGACAAATATGAATCCAACATCAAGTATAAGATTACAGCTTTCTGTATTCTGCAAATACAGAAATGAACTGCAAATAAGAAAACAAATGCAAAAAGAAAACGCTGCAAATACAGAAATGAACTGCAAATAAGAAAACAAATGCAAAAAGAAAACGCCGCATATCCAGTCATACAATGGAAGTGCTCCAGGCCTCTAGAGGCAGTGCTGAGCTTCCACCCGAGAGACAGACAATGCACGTATCAACGTGTGGTGCAGATGAGTACATGAGAAGTCTAACTTTCTACTTGTGGAGTTAAAGAAAGAAAGAAAGGATGAAAGAAAGAAAGAAAGTGTGTTTTTAAGTGTTTTTAAGTATAACTTTCTACTAGCACTTCCGTTGTGTGACTGGTTATGCGGCTTTTTTTTTTGCATTTGTTTTCTTATTTGCAGCGCGTTTCTGTATTTGCAGCGCCTGTCTGTATATGCAGCGCGTTTGCACTTATCGGCCACCGTATAAGATGGCTTACAAAGAGTTGTTTTTACGTCTGGACAGGATCCATTCAGTGAATGTATGCAGTCTACTTTCGAGAGTTGATTTTGAGCAGTTCTTCAGTTTGAATTTGCACTGACGCTTTCCTGTCAATCAAACCAATTCATACAAACAGAGTCGAACACGCCTCTGACAAGTTGAACCCATCAAGGCGAGTGGTCTTGTCGTTGGACACGATAACCCTCCAAAAGCAACAATGCTTTCCTTATGAAATCAGAAAAGGGCTCTAAGTTTGTTTACCAGCAGTGAAAATGCTGCAAATGTTGAAATGTTCAATGTTAAACCTGAAGAAGCATCTACAGTCAGATAAAGTAACTACAAACAGTCTGATACAATAAAGGTTTAAACCCAATTTAAAACATCTGACGGACAAGTAAGTATTACTTATAGAATTTTCATGTGGGGTAATTGGATATCTGTAATCATTTCAAAAGTTACCCTCTTAACACTACCTCTGTGTGGAACATCTGTGAGGGCGATACAACCCTTCATCTCACACACTGTGTGCCTCTCTGAATCAGTGTTAACACCTCATGCTGTGTTCTCCTTGTACTATTCATGAATCAGGGTACAATTAACCTACAGCTCCATCATCATCACCCCGCTCGGCACCGCCATGCACCGCCATGCCTGGGAATCTGCCAGGGCCGGCTGAGACTGCAACCTGCCAAACTCACAATCACACATTCGGTTCCTCGGTGTCTTCATAATTATTGCTAACAAAAGGCACTGAGACCATGTTTACGCATATTAATATTAGATGGCAATTTTTTATGATGGATTCATTTACAGAGCCTGTAATTTCCTCTCGGCTGCCTGTTGGCAAATGAGTTTATTGCCTCGTATTAAACCTCGTTTATGAGGCCGAGAGTCTTAATAGCTGCTGGAATGAAGTACATAACAGCTAACATCCTAAGTTTCTATACTGCGATGGGTATTAAAATATAATTTTCTATTTAACAATTGATTAGAATGATGCATAAGAGGGTTTGTTTTTCTACTTAGACTTGAACAACAGCTGTTGGTTAGGTTGAAGTAAGAAGGATTTCGAGCTGATTTAGGCAACTTTAGGAAAGAAGAGCCCCTTGTGAATAACTTTGCAATGGTTTAAATGCTAGTCACTCCTCAAATTGTGTTTGATTCAGTTTAATTGAGCTTATAGTTTGTCAAAACAAGCCTAAATCAAAAGAGTCTGCGGTTGATAGAGGTATACAAGGACAGATATAAAAGCCACAACACATATAGAATTTTCATCTCTGCACTGAAAGGAAAGCTGAAGGTCAGAGACGTTGTCAAAGTAATTACTTGTATGGAGGAGATGATAAAGTCTTTGAACACAATGCTCCACTGTTTACTTTCTTCCACTGCAATTACTTGCCCTTTCCAGAATTACCTCCGTCATTTAAACTGCTAAAATTACAGTAAATGAACTTCATCACCTCTAAATAAGACCGGTCACACTCACTCACTCTTGCTGCAGAATTTTAAGCATTTCTGTTTAATTTTTCATCCGTCTGACAAAAAACGTGGACACACTTCAGTATGAAACATTACCACTTTATCCTGCACGCGCACACACACACACACAAACAGCACATGCAGCTCTCCAGACAACCACTCCTCCCTCCATCTGACTCATGTGGAGCCAGACGGAGAAAGGGGTAGAAAATTTAATTCCTAACTGCAGAAACACTATGACGTCACAAAGCACTGTCGTGTATGTGACGTGTAGCAGTGGAGGCTTTCTGCTCAGGATTTCCATATTTTAAACCACATCCTTTATTCTCTTTCTGTGTCGCTGCAGCTCCAGATACACTTCAACTCTTAAATCTGAGACACATCTCCTGCCAATAAGTAAATGTATAAATAAATCCAAACGTGTAGATTTACTGGAATGTCTTGATGTCTCCTTAACTTTTGGCGGCCGTCCTCTCTCAGATCTAAAGTGGGTCACTTTGGACTGAATGTGTTACTGAGGTTATATTTAGACCTTCTGCTTCCAGACCGGCACAGGCAGGACAATAAGATGATTTACAGTGTAAACTCAGTGTGTCGTCCAAGTTATAGTGTGTGTGTGTGTGTGTGTGTGTTGAGCTATGTGTATCTGTGAATAATTTGTATGTGTGTTTGTTCAAAACAAAGTGAACAGAATTCCGTGCGTGCATTAGTTTTATGAATGTGTGTGTGTGTGTGTGTGTGGTTTCAGAGGCTGTGCGGATGCGTGTAGACCCCGTGTACGCCGCCTTGCGCTACGGGACGTCCTTGGCACAGATGAGCCGCTCCAGTTTTGGCAGTTTGTCAGAGTCACCAACACGCAGCCTGGTATGACATCATCACCCAGCGGTTGTGGGTAGAGGACGGTTCATTCCTGTTCGATAAAGACATCCACAAAGTTTTTACTGCAGCTTGTTGGTTCGCCGGCCAAATCACTCGTGAAGATTTGAAACCACAGATACAGCAAGGTCCTCTAGCTTGTAGTTCTGTCATATTCCGCAAACATTTTAAAAATATTTTTAAATATTTTAGAACAGATTGGAAGACAAAATATTGCAAAGAACTAAGCTTGAAAGACAGATTCTTAGATGAGAAGATTGATTTTATTATGTCTGTACAGTGAAAATGAAGTTACAGAGACGTTAGCTTAGCTTAGCTTAGCTTAGCGTGATGTCTTAAAAAACAGCTGTGCTTTGTTTAAAGATGACAAAATCCAACTACCAGCAATTTAAGACTTACAGATCAAATATATTTTCAGTGTTTAATCAGTACAAAATGCAAAAATGTATAGAGGATATAAAGATATAACAGCCATCTCATGGGAAGATTGTGTGCCTGACTGTTTCCTATTTTTAGAGCCTGTGCTAAACTCAGCTAACAAGCTGCTACTTTCCTCCTCTTTCTTTTCTCCACAAAATGAATTAGCATACTTTCCGAAACATCAACATTAAACTTGAAAATCCACTTGAAGATTTTTAAAAGTCTGCTACTTCAATCCAACTTGTCATTACATTAAGTGTTATAACGGAGCACCAGGGTTTAATACAAGATGAGCATAATAATGATACCAGTCTGTGTGTTCTTCTTTTTAAACTGGTAGTTGACCCACAAACAGTGTGCAAGTCTGCCCCATTACATTACCTAACAATATATATATAGGTTATGTATGCAGGTCCTGCCTCAACTGTGAAAATTACTAATCTTTGTGCTGTGCAGTCTGAATAATTCAGAGCAAAAATAGTCTTATCCAATTACAAAAATTAATCCTTATTGACATCCTGGTGCTAATGTTTTTTTTTTCTTCTTCTCTTTTTCCTTCCCTGAAAAGGGGGAGGGAGGTGAGGAGAGTCAGCAGAGACAGAACAGCATGGAGGAGGAGATAACACAGGAGATGGGGGGTAAACACTGCTGTGTGTCTCTGTCTATGTACATATGCATAAGTGCTGTACGTCCACGCCTGTGTGTGTCTGTGCATAACATGTTCGCCAGTGCATGTCTGTCTGTGTGAGAGAGAGAGACTTACTGTGTCTTGCTGGTGAAAAATTACAAACCTGATTGCATATGTGCTTGTGCATGCTTCCCTGGTCCCATCTGAAAAAAAATATTCATAACACTTCCAGAAACTCCAGAAACTGTCCCCGACGCCGAGACCGAGAAGGAGGAAGACGAGAGCAGCTGCCAGGCTCCGACTCCTGCAGAGGATAACAATGTGAAGGTACCACCTTTTTTTTTTTAATCCCTGAGTGCAGACTGTCACCCCTTGTTGTTTTCCTCCCCGGGCTTGTAGTTCTGACTCACTGCCTCCCCTGTATGTACCCCACCCCCTCACTGTGTCCAGGTGCCCAAGCGCATTGAAGTTCACTCCATCCACACCTATGTTGCGCTCTACAAGTTCCTGCCTCAGGAACACAACGACCTGGAACTACAGTGAGTAAAAAAACCAAACACACTGCCTACATGCAAGCATGTGTGTGCACATGTGCAGGAGTGCCTTTGTGGTAGTGTGTTTGTCCTGTTAAGTGTGTGTGTGTGTGTGCATTTGCTTTGTCTGGCCGTTGTTCCTGTAGGATGAAACCGTCCCCACCATCTGCAGAGGACGGTGCCAGGGCGCCCTTAAGGACGACTAATTATAAACTCTGAGCCCATCACTGTCCCCTTGTAGTGCCTGCGACGGAGCTGTGTTCCCAGCAGGGGAAGAGGATAAAGACACTGAGCAGCTGAGAGATGAAAGTGCACGAGGAGAGATAGCATAGAGCTGAAAACGATCATACGGAGAGTGAGGGGATGGGAGAGACAGACAATGCAAAGAGAAAGAACAATGAAAATATAGATATAAAAGCCCTGTAAAATAAAGGAGGAGGAGTCGAGAGAAGAAAGGAAGGACAAAGAAAGGAAATGAGGGCAGAATGAGTGTGTGTGTGTGTGTGTACTGATGGTTATTGGACAGTTTTCACAAAGGTAGAAGATCCATGGGACTGCAAGCAGCCATCTGTGCTGTGGCTCTGCATGTCACTGCACAATGTATTTAAACTGATAAAAGCATGTGGTTTGACTAGAACTGACTGCAGGAGACAAAAACCCCTGAAGGCTGATTTTTTTATCTAAAAAAAAAAATAAATAATGATTCAACCAATCACAGGTTTTCAACAGCACAGAAAAATGAACATTAATTTCACACAGGAAGAATTAACAGATTTACAGAACACATGAGCACATGAAGTTGCCTGAATTTAAAAGCCCTGCACACCCACACAGGTGTTTTCAGTTATCCCTGCAGTTCCTGGCTATGCTGGGAATTAGGTCACCAATTCTTCATGCATTCTGAAATCACTTATTTTGCAGTACTGTGCATTACATTCATCCTCTGCCAGTTTATCTGAGTTTCAGGATACTGGGTGTGAAATTTATGGATTTTATACAGCAACGGAAAAAACACTCCTACAATGAAACAAAACAGCTTTATGCTAAGAATCCCACAATGCAATGGAAACATTTCTACAGTCGGTTAACAGCACATGTGTCAGGGATGATGCAAAATAATAATTTATAATTGTCTAAAATCTCAGTTAATTGCTCACTTCAGACTAAAGCAGAAGGTTGGGACCCATTAAAACGACCCAAAATGGGTTGTTTTTAATGGGTCCCGAATTGGAGTGTGTAACAGTGTAACAGTGCTGATTTGTGAATTAATTTTTCTAGTTTAAATTTATGAGATATTAAAAAAAAAACCTAATTATCATCCTAAATTTAATTATTGCTTTGATGTACTTTATAGACTTGATAGCTTTCCACACTCTGGCTGACAAAAGGGAACGTATTGCCCTAATAACTCTGTCTTCATTTTCACTGCTTTTTGAATGCAAAGGCAATACTGTGATCTTATTATGAGTGAAAGAAACTTTATTATATATTATATTATACACATTACACTTAGTAATTTTGTTTATTGCTGTTTTTTCTGTTATTTTAATAATAAAATGAGCACATTACAAATGTTTTTAGTTAGTTGTTTTATGTTTTTTTCAGTAGTTTATGAATTTAAATCTTTTGGCAATTCATGATTTATTTAAATAAAGTTTGCTTTACGAATAAACACGAAATTTCTCTTAAAGTCTTGAGCTAAAAGTTTGGAAAAGGCAGGACTAAACCTAAATGTGTCACTCTATATGGAATAATGAAGTAGTGAAAATATTTGCTGTGAAAAGAGCCTCACACACTTTGTAGGCGTTTGAATTTATTTTCAATTGTAGACAAACCTTGCTTTTGTTTAAACCCACAGTCTGAAGGTAGCTTCATTCATAGATTTTGATTGGATCAAGCTACAGCAAATATTGGAGGGCTGGAGGTTGACTACTTTGTACTCTTTTGACTGTTTCACCGCTTTTATTTTCAGTCAA
>JAPZDY010000009.1:5279780-5297239 GCA_029783645.1 Ctenochaetus hawaiiensis
AAAATAGTCAATTTAGCAAGGGTCCAGCTGAGGGAATCGCTTGTCCTCTGAATTAACAGCTCCCGACACCACGTCAAGGGAGTCCTAAAACAAACGCCATCAATCTAAGCCTTTTTGGATGACTTTCAGTGTCCTGTGTGCTGCTGCACCTGCTCTGCTCTCCCATGAACCAGGACCTCCTGCTGGGGTGGCAGATTTTAAAAACCAGAATGAATCTGTGTGGGCCAATTTCGTCACCCTGAGTAAAGATAAACCGTACCACTATTTGTGTTTGTCTGAAGTCTATTGGTTGCTTTTTGTTAAGCAGCTCATTTAAATGTGTATCATGGATTTACAGCATCATTAACTTTGAGTGAGACAGACAAGCGTCAAGGGAGGGAGTGGGGCAAAGCTGTCCCTTTTAGACTGTTCAAACATTCATGACAGAATACAAAATCATCTGGTACGAGGCAATTACGTGATTGCTTGAGCACAGTCATATGCATTAAGTTTCCCCAAAGGTTCATACTGGAACTGTGGAAAGCCAAGGGTTAATTTGTTATATCACGTTGGGTTTTTTGTAGGTTGGATCAAATGTCCTTACAGAATAATGCAACAGGTTCTGTGTATTTAGTGTTGACATTCAACAGATTCATTTCACTGTTCATATAAAACTGGACCTCAGGTTTCCCATCTGTGTGTCAACAAATCCTCAGAGGTTAAAAGCTGAAATGTCATCCTTTAAAATCCCAAAATAATTTTAGCTGTGCAGGGAGCACGGCTTTAGGGATGCACTGTTCATCTGTTTGCTGCTCCATTCATCAAAGCTAGTGGATCAACTGCCATTTGATGTTGTGGAAACATTCATGTTCACCTTCAGGATGATTGGCATTAGACTGGATTAGCATGAGATAATTAGCTGTAGACTGTTAGTCTTGCTAATTTTTCCTCAAAGCAATGTCCTCAAAAGCCCCAGAAACAATTATTCAAAAAGTTTCCCAGTTTTTCTATCTAAAAAAGTTACTTTATTCCATTATATCCCATCAGTCCTCTCCTTCCTGACCTCCTGACTCTATTAACTTCTTAAAATATCAATGCATTTATTAAAATTTATAATTATTTTCATGATTTATTTAACAATGCACTTACAAAGTAACACTAATTCTTAGGTCAGATCTGACCTAAGACAGTTTTTCTTTAGCCAGTTGTCACGTAGTTTATTTTTGGCTCAAGAGTTGTTTAAGCACCCTTAAATTTTGACATTTGTGAGAGAGATGCAGTGTCACACACTCTGATGTAGGTGAAGGAGATGAACATGCTTACACCTGTGCAAAAAGCCTCTTATCTGATGCTTATTTTGCTAATCCTGTCACTTTAACAGGCATGTTTTTTTTTGTTACAGCTATGAAAGACTCTCTCCAAAAAGGGCCATGGGAAAATGGAGAAAAGGGAGGAGAGAAGAGGTTTTGGGTCATCTATTCTGGGGGAAGCAGGCTAAATCAGGGCATGATGGCTGTATGGTTAACCTACTTCGATTTATCTCTTTGTTTTGGGATTTTCTGAAGCAGTATTTTTCTGTGACTGCCTGTTTTCTTCCCCTGTAGGCCTCGGTCCCGTGAATGAGACTGGAAAAGAGAAATGTGGGTTACTACTCTAATAAGAAAATTGTCTCCTGTGTGCAATAGTTATTATGAGAAGGGTGTAAAAACAGAAACACCACAAACTACCTGAGAAATTATCCCAGAAATAACCAGAGCTGCACAATAAAGCCTCTGAGGTGTAGAATTTATTCTAGCATCACATTGATAAATCATGTTATTGTATCTGCTTTCCTGTGATTGTGGTAATCAAATATGTCCTCTTAGTCATTTGCTTTGAATGGATGCGCTTACGATTCCTGATGACATCAAGCAGGTTGATAAGCTATTTTAAACTCAATTGTACAAAAGCATCTGCTAATGAACGTAATGCTGAATGTAATGCAATGTTTTTTATGGTCTGACAACTAAAAGGCCATTAACCATCTTCGTTGTCTCCTAGCAGAGCTCTGCAGAGACAGAAGCCCTGTTTTACTATTGATGTGTGTGAGTGGAAAAAAAAGAGAAGGCGCTATTATTTACAATAGTCAAGACATTAGTTGAGTCATTTCGTCGCTGAGTCGAGTCATTCTGTGCAGCTCTTGTTCCTAGAGGTAATGGCAATTTTTATCGAGAAGCTGTAATCATTTGTTTGAAAATGAATCACAACAGGATCACAGTGATTCAAATGTTTTGTTGGTGCGTTTTTGCCCTTGTGTGGGCAAAAAAAATCCCCTCAACAGCAACAAAAAACAAACAGGGAAATGAATTCCATCCGTAACTAAAGCTGCAAAGTAAGATTTATGTAAATAGTCTCGAATTTATTCTGCCTGAGTCACAAAAGGGTGGACGAAACAGTTTATTTTAGAAACAAATTATCCATTACTTTGGGGTGAACAATCAGCAGCAGCCAAAACTCATTGCATTTTTGGCATCACGGCTGTTTACTTTCAATTTGCAAAGACGAGGAGTCAAGTTAAGTTTAGATCGATGACTATGTGGCCCTGTCAAAGTTTAGTAACAGTCACTGAGACGATTTATGACACAGAAGTCAACTAAACATCTCACATTTGATTACAAATGTGAGATCAGTTCATTTTTTTCACAAAAATGAGAGTGTTATAAGTTAGAGTTCAGGTAAAGACCAAAAACACTAAAGTGATTACAAACACATATGAAATAAAGTGAGCTTAAGGCAAATAAATAAAATGTTTTCTTTTCATACCTCAAGGACATACAATTTAAATTTTCTCTACCAACTAATAGAAGACTTCCTGTTTCCATGGGGCCATTAAAAATGTAGAGGTTATGTATCGATTGAATTACTAAACATCCACCTTTTACCTATTAGATTTGTCCTTGGAGCTAATGAGGACAATATAAATGCAGAGTTATTGTCCCAGTTTTGCTGCTGTGACGATATTGTGAGTTTTCCTTTGTTCTGCCACGTGATGCATATGTTGCAAAAATCAGGCTCGGCCCGTTACACCAAAGGTCATGCTCAGTATGTGTATAATTGGCATGCCCTTTTCAGAGAGCCAGAGGGTGGTGATGAGGTTATGGATAATCATATGTGATTCAGTTTGGTAGTGTTGCTGCTGCTGGTATGAGTCCAGCACTCTGCTCCTGTGACATCAGACAGCATCGGCTCTCTTATGGGACTTTGAGGCGCCAGTGGAAAACAATTAGCGACTCTGCAGTCAACAGGAACATCTAATCACTCGACCGTTTTCCACACCTGCTGAACACCTGCAAACAGTCTCATTTGCTCTAAAAAACCCCACTGACAGGACGTGAAACACAACAAAGACCTAAGAAAGCCTTGTTTACTTTGATGCGTCACCGTAGAAAAAATATCTTTTCAAAATCCTGCTCAGTGGAGATGTGCTCAATGCTTTGCATCACATCCAAAGCAATATAATGATCTTAGAAGCCACTCAGTGTCTGATTGATGCTTTTACTGCGCTTACAAAGGAATGAGATATAACTACAGGCAAGATTTTACAGACAATGTCAGAGGCTGATGCATGTGTTTCTGATGTGCACAGATGTGCTCAATACCTCCAGTTTAACAGAGCCTGCAGGTCAGCTGCTGTAGGTTAGGTTAACGTATGGGACCTAAACAGGCAGAGCAGCAGCCAGTGAAGGAAGGAAGAAAGCCCGAGGCTGCAAAGACGAGAGAATGACCTTCGGCTGAGCAAAGAAAAACACAGCAGGGAAGATACTGTCCAAACTCAAACTGACAAGCTGTACAGAGCTTAAGCCAATATTTAAAATGGACACTGTCTCGCTCCACTGGACCGAGAGAAAAAAAAATTTACACAAAAAGAAAACAAAACTGAATCTTTTACATTTCAAAACCCCTAAATTCGTGAAAATGTATTCAAATTTTCTACAAGGTTATTTCTGACATGTAAACACCAAGACAAGTAATAAAAAATAGCTACTGGAAATACAAAGGCTTCAAATTATACATTTTTCATCCCAAATCTAAATGGCAGCAAATATACATAATACATTTTACCCATGATATCATAGTTGTGCAAGATTACTTGATGTTTGGTCCTGGCAGCAAAGGTCCTAGTCAATTATTCAATAAGTCAATAGACAGGTAATGAATTGGAAACCATTTGGATAACTGAATCATTCAAAACTATCTATTCCTAGCCTTTTTAGAGGAATATTTTACTGCTTTCTCTTCTCTTTATTAATATAAACAAATGATTTGCATTTTTGGATGAGAGAAACACAGGTCACTTTGAACAACACAATCAGGCTTAAACAAAATCTGTCAAAATATAGGCAAAAGGTTATCTGTCTTGCAGAGCCTCCAACCTTCTTTTATACCGCCAGTGGTTAGTCCATGTCTTCTTCTTCTATGCCCTTTATTAATTCCGTTTGACCTCCTTCACCTCTGGGTCGTTGTCAAATAAACTAATAGAAGAAGAAAAAGAAGAAGAAGAAGAAAGATAAGTGTTGTTTTTAAACTGATAATGTTGCTATTTATTCTGTTATTTCTTATAATTAAATGTTAGCCTATATTTTAATCCCACTTTTTATCCAGTCATTCTTTACCTGTCGATTATTTTGACTTCAGCTTAAGTTTATTAATGCTTGTTAAACTAAAAGGTGCTAGCTTAAAAATCGTGTAACTTAAGCTAACATTAGCTCTTGTTTGGCCTCTTTTCGGTTTTTTAGAAGCTGCAGCGGGTTTATTTTTACGGAAATTCTGCTTTATTATCTGTCCTGTCAAATATGTTTTATTGTTATCTATTCAAATGAGGCTGCAGTACATGTCCATTCTTTCATTTTTAGCATTAACTGAGTTTAACGCGAGAAATATGATAGCTTCAGTATCTAAACGCAGAAATCCTCCAGTACTCCCTGAATTGTTTATGTCAAAAGAATGAAACGCTCCTGTTTGACTCAGTGTTCAAGTTTCTAACATGAAACATCAGCATCATTATTCTCTTTAGTGTTAATATGCATGAAACAGTGAAACTCAATCGGCTCAAACTCATTTGCACAGATTTGATAACTGATGCTCATCTTTGTGTTCAAAGTGTCATCCACCCCCAAAGTGCCATACTTTTTGTGACTCAGCTCTTACTCATGTGCAGTGCTTTGTTCATATTTAATGAGCTCCAACATGTTCAGAAAATGTCAAATCAATACGTGAAACCTCAGCAAGCATGAAACATAGATGCTGGAGACCAGCTGTTTTTTAATGTGCCAACAGTGAGATCCTGTTTCCCCTGCAAATTAGTTGGTACTAAACAAACACATCTTGGTTCTGGTGATGATCCTCCTGCAGCAGCTGCTTCTAATAGACAGACTTCAAATAGTGCATATCAAAACACTCGAAATGTAAAGGTGAAACGGCAATAAAACACAACACTCTGCTCAAAATCTAACTAATTTTATTGGGTCAAAGGGTGACAATTTTACAAAATAAACACTTGGATCAAGACATGTCTTCAAGGACTGGTATTCAGTTTTCAAAAGCTTGACATCCTACTCAATTTGTCAAGTGGCATTCAAATAATTACCTTGAAATTCAAATATTTTAATGTATTTCAGCTACATTACAAAAACCTTCAACCAAAAAGACCCATTTTTGAATTTCTCAAAATTTAAGAAAAACAAAAACAACTTAAAAGCCAGCAAAGACTTCACTGAGATCAAACTTGAGAACTACTCTGGATGAAGTGTAATTTAAGCTTTTAATGTCGTAACTTCAGGCTTCTTCTCTGTAGGACGAGGTATTTTGAACAGACTGCGAAGGTTGACCTCTGGGTCAACGTAGTGAGGGATCTTGCGTTCATTAAAGAGGCCGGCAAGGTTGGCCTCCACTTTGGCTCGTCTGGAGACTCGCATGCGAAGGGCAAAGAGGCGATTCAAGTTTTCTTCCACAAGGGGGAGGTTTTGTCTGTCCAAACGCTTCTGCCAGGACTTCTTAGGTCGGTGACGTCTCTGTTGGCACAAAGAAAGCTATTCAGAGAATTTTTTTAAACGACCTGTATCAACCTGTTTTAAAGCATATACAAAGAAATTCTATATATTTGGACATGTGACCCCACAAACTCAAGCTGAGCTGTTTCCTTTGGTTGGCCAGAGGCACAAAGGAGTAAGCTCTTGACAAGTTTAAAGAGAAATCCAAAATCAATAGTCCCCCTGCACAGAGAGGTTTAGCTCACTGCTGTGTGTTGGCATTAGTCCACATCTGAGATGTGGGAAATGGACGTCAGGCTTACCTTCAGATTGGTGCTGCTTGTGTCATGACGTAGCAGGTGTCTGGTCATACTTTCCTGTGGAAGAGAACAAAGCCACAGTTTCAAACAATTTAAAAACAGGAAAAAATGTCTAACAACTGCAAAAATAATTTACTCTAAAATGTAAATGGCAGCTATTATCAAATGATATACATTTGTGCTTAGTTTAAACAGTGAAAATGTGTTCCATTAAAATTTAAGATAGCATTTTCATCATGAGGCAAATAACAGACTAGCAAGTCTTTCAATGCAGGGAAAGATGATGTAATTGATGTTACCTCACAAGGACCAGTAATAGACTTGTTACTTACCCGCATTGCAAACATGCGTGGGCAGTCGGGGAAGGAGCATTTGTATTTGAGAAGCTCGAGGTGCACCTTGCGGATATGGTGCTGCAGGTTAAAGGTTGTGGAGAAGTAAGCCTGGCAGTCATCTCGGGGACAAATCAGCACAGGCTTATGGGAAGCGTGGATCCGTTTGTGTTTCCGCAGAGCATCCACCTTCTTGAACACCTTCTTACACGTTTGACATGTGAATGAAGCTACAACACATTTAAAAAAAAGAGTGAAAAATAGTAGCAGACCAATGAAAGATAATCTAGATTAGTAATTTTGTTTATTTTGTTACAACCACAACATTTACCTGGATGCTTGGCCATGTGTTTCTGAAGTTTCCCCCAGGTGTGTTCAAGCACCTGGCAGTTAGCATGAGGACAGCGATATCCTGCAGAAATCAAACAAGGTCTCAAATAAGTGCTTTGTCATCTGTTTGCTCCCTTCAGGGAATCTTTAAAGGAACCACATAGGGTCCTACCATGCACGTCATTTGTCCTGAAAGACTTTTTTTCTTGGATGCAGTAAAAGGTTACATGCAAATTTATCCACAACTCAATTTTTAATGAACAATTTTACAAGGGAGGAAGATGAAAGGACCCCCTTCTAAGACTGAATTAGACTAACCTGCATGCTTCTTCTCATGGGCTTTGCGGGCGATATGTGAGTTGAATGTGGAAGCACATCCGTCCTTCGAACACCTAAATACACCCACGGAGGACAAGCGAAGGTAAAAAATAAATACACTGTCACTGGAAAAACACCCTCTGAGCCTGTAACCTCTCGTTAGAGTCTGAAGTCTAGCCAAAGGGCATATCTAACACTCAGAGCCATCTGGATCAGATCTCAGGCATTTCAGTAACTCACAAGACAAAGTCAAGAAGTCTTGTTTTACACCAAAACATTTCACACATACTCACTTGAACTTGG
This sequence comes from Ctenochaetus hawaiiensis, assembly GCA_029783645.1. NCBI lineage: Eukaryota > Metazoa > Chordata > Actinopteri > Acanthuriformes > Acanthuridae > Ctenochaetus > Ctenochaetus hawaiiensis. The sequence continues at coordinate 5,287,371 of JAPZDY010000009.1, forward strand.
CAGGCTCTCCGTGCTCCTTTAAGTGCAGTTTCAGCATCCTGCGTTTTTTGAAGGTCAAGGAGCATTTTGGCTGACTACACTGAGGGGAAACATTCAAGTGATTAAAATGACAACAGACTTAAACTGTGAATTCAACATCAAGAGCAGTGACTTTGTGAGGGGGATGCTGTTTTTGAAAATGGCATTTTAGCGCCATCTCGTGGACACAGCTGTGTACTAACACAAACCTTGAAGTACTTGTTCTTGTCTCCGTGGCTGTACTTCACGTGTCTCTTCAGGTTGTCTGCGCTGACGAAACTCTGCGTGCAGCCCGTGAACTTACACCTGCACAGAGCAAAGTTGTAATAAATTGATTTCGTAGCTGCGAGGAGCAAAAGTCGGCCTACAGGTGTCAGGTGTGACTCATTACGCACTTGAATTGCTTCACCCCTTTATGCTGAAGCATGTGGCGGCTCAGGTGGGATTTTCTTGTGAAACGACGACCGCAGCCAGCAACTGTGCACTGACACGGGCGCTGTGGACATCCCGATTTTATTTAAAGCATGGTTTAAACAGATAATATGATGTATTTAAGAGATTTCAACATCTGTGCAGTAGCTTTGATTGTGCAGGCTTCAGTCTCACCGCTCCTGTGTGCACCGTCTCATGGTCGTTCAGTCTCCTCTGTCTGGTGAAAGTCGCTCCACAGTTTCCGTGGGTGCAGACGAACAGCTGCAGCGGTGGACCGCCGGCCGTTTTCCCACTGCGGACACCGTTCATCTTCCTCGATTATGTGAACTCCTCTCTGATGAAAATATGTAATAAGAGGCCGCCGCTTTTGTCAGCCTTTCTTATAGCCTCTTGATTGATCTTAATTGGTTAATTGGGAGCGTCTGGTCACAGGGCTGTTAGTCAGCCTGCGCCCACGGGTCGCACCCATTCAACACTTTGCAATCATCAAGAAGTAAAGCTGAAACTAATTTACTTTAATGGCCTTGGTTAGCCCAGCTGTGCAAAGAAACATGGGCAAGTCTACACATGCACCGACCACTGCAGGCAGGCACCTTGTTGGTTTTAGTTTTAAGCAATGAAACTGTTAAGTAATGCAGTTCAATTAAGACATTATGAAAGGAAAGAAAAAAAACAGGCTCCAAAAAGTGATGAAATAGTAATGAATATAAGGCAACATGAAAAAAACTTCCATCATAGTAGAACTACAAATTGGGAAGGCATAGCCCAGGGATTCCCAAACTTTTCCATCCCAAGACCCTTTAATTACACCTACAAGATGTCTTTAAAAATCCATTAACAGTATTAAACCAAAGCCATTCTTAGTCATGCTGCCTCATGCTTTTCTGAGGATGGCTGTTGATATGCTTGTCGTATTTTTCATTTTATTTTGAGTTAGTGCCAATTAGCTAGATGCTTGCAAACAAGCCAACCAGCCAAACTTCAGGAGCAGAGCAGCTTGTGGTTTTTCCAAACTAGCAGGACAACACTGACAGAATACGACATGGTGAACGATGTTACGACTGGCAGACTTTTAGAAAGATGGAAATAGTAAGTAAGATTTTAAAATGCTTCTTCTATTATTGTAATTTATAAAGATACACATGATAATAATTCAGTTTTTATTTATTTTGAGTTTGCATTATCCCCCATCTTCCCTGTGGTTTGCTAAGGCCTCTTTGGCACCCCCTAGTGGTCCACATTTTATAAAAGCATGGCCATAGCCTGTATTTTCCAATCTTAGTAAAAGAAACATTATACTTGAAGACTCTAAATTGGAAGAATCTATTTATTTTTGATCAGTTCACTTTTACAGGAATTCAGACTTGCCTTTGTTCTGTCACTCTGTGCAGTTTCAAACAACCCAGTTTCTGTGGAGCTGTGAGTGTGATGCAGCTGTTTGATCAGTAGATGTCTCTGTGTCACAAGACGTCGCATTTTGCTTCACTATATACTGTTCACATTTGTTCTGTAATAGGTATCTAAAATGATTTAGTCCTGTTTTTTATCCCTTGTTATATGTTGATTTTACATATAGAATTTAGAAGGTAAATGGAATCGTCTACATTCACAGATAGTGAAGATATTGAACCTCTGATTAAAAGTTTTGTCTCAGAAAGAAACCTCTATGACCTTTTGAGCAGTTGCTCATTTAAATGGAGAAAGAAAAGCAACATGCAGTTGATTAATAGTCATTTTTATATGTTTCTCATATTTTATCTGTCTTCATTCTCCTGGGATTCCTCAAACCCAACAGGAATCCCTGATCATAATGATGTTTATGTCCAGGTGAAGCTCAGCCAGCATGCTGTCTGCAGCTCTGATTCCTCACAGTTCCCTTTGCACTTTTTGTTTTTTCTCAGCTGTGTCACATCTGAATGCTTAATTGACTGCATCATCATCACTGTGTGATCAGCAGCATTTGAATGAAATCCACCAAAACGGACTTCAGAGTTGTCAGTTGTGATGTTTCTTGAATTCAGATTAACAGAAGAAAAAAAAAGTCCACACTGAACTGATGTCTTTTTGATGTCAGCCCTCCTATGAGACTCTTGCTGCTGCACTCTTCCTCCCCTCTCCATCTCTCCCCCTACTATCCCTGTTAGTCTCAAAGGGAGGGGATGAAATATTTAGAGGGGTCTGTCAGTGCACAATGTGCCTCCATTAGCAGGATGTGTTGCAGGGTGGATGCAGAAAGGCTTGAATGCATCAAGGAAGCTAACCTCGCATGTCACAGAGCTGAGAGAGCAACACACAGAGCTCTGAAGGTCTCTGGTTTCAGTGTTCGATTGATTTGAATTAATGGTTCCCGTTAAGATCGATTTGTGCAGGTACACTGTCTTATGGATTTAAATTCAGACATTTACCTGCCTTATTTTGCTGAAACACTACAATTTTACTAAAAGTGCTGTCGGTGCAGTCAAAATTGGACACATTTTCTCATTGAGGACATTTAGAAAGTGTGTCAAAACTTCTAATTGCAACTGTAATGTGGTTATATTGCATGTATATGTTTATTTTGGTCAGTGTCTTTATGTGAATGTTTTAATTTTATTGAAATGAAGCCACAGGTCTGTTTTTCAGTGATGGAATTTATTAAAATGCTGACTGTTTTGCTGCTGTATGATTATTATTTTACGAGAAGGCACCTGAAAAATTGCTCTATCTGTTCTGAAACTGTCCTGCTTTCTTACTAAACAATAAACTGTCTATTTTTGATTTCAGGAGGCGTCAAACGTTCATGTTGCATTTGTTACCTGCATTTTTTACAGCAGCGGAGCCTTAAAAACTTCCATGTAGGATTATTAATTGTCACACTGTTGTCTGGAAAATGTTTTATACACAACAGTTTTCAGAGTTGGAATAATTTTGATATTCTTTGCTTTCATTTTATTTCACCAACTGTAGTTATGGAATTCAAGTTCTTGATGTAAGTTTATTTTTAGGCTGTATAACTTAATATCTATATTTGTATATCACAGCAGAGAATAACAGACTTATCTGCAAATGTCACAGGAAAAATTAGAGTTTTATTATAAAAATATGAATGACAGGAATATCCTAAACTCAGCTGGTTACCACAGAAACAGCAGGAACATTAATGTTGATGTAGTCTGTTTAACATTCAGCTTTGATGTCTCCCATCAGCCCCGGCGCACCTTCATCCTCTGCACACCTGTCAGGTGTGTTACGGCGTCCTGAAATATTTCATTCATGCATCGAGAAAACAAACAAACAAACAAAACTCTGGTTCCTGTTAGGGCTTTTCTTCGGCCGTGCACCTTGGAAAGCCGGGCTGTCGCATCCTCTCTCTGCACGGAGAGCTGCATGGCAACGGGAGGGGGGGAGGCTGCCAGGGATGAGGGAGGGTCCCACGGCCCCACGTGTCCTCCTCGCCGCAGACCCAACGTATTCCTCTTCGCTTCTCCCATCCCTTCGTTTCCGCATACCGCAGATTCGCACAAACGCACACAAACACAACCTCATCCATACACCCATACGCACCCGCGCAGCCTTGCGGAGCTATGCATCCGCGGTGCGCACTCTCCCGTTCCTCTCTATTTCCTCACTGATCAGTCTCCAGACCTGTATCGATCATCTCCGCCATATGCCTGCAGATTATGATTCATTTTCATCACTCTGATATGCAAATGCTAATTCTCAACAGCGGCGTCGGCCGGCGCTGACAGAGCGAGAGAGATAAGAGAGGGGGAGTGATGAGAGGACGCTCATCATCAGATGTTTAGCAGATTCTCTTTCGAGCTTCGCCATCATTTCTGCTGTGCGGTTTTTCTGGTCTTTCTCCTTCCTTCCGTCGGCGGGGTTCGTGACATTTTTTGCGGCTCTCGATGCTGTAATCCGGGGGAATGTGTGAAGATCATGCTGGCGGTGTGGTGCTTCACGGTCTTTGCTGCAGTGGGCGAGAGGCTTGCAGTCTCAGGTAAGAGAGAGAGGAGAGGGGGGGGTCGGATAAAGAGCGGGAGCAGCCTTTTTTCGTTTCGTTTGCATCCACATTTTTTTTCCTCTTGCACCAGCACTTTTCAAACGGTGGTAGGTTGTGATTTTTTATTGTTGCGGGAGCTCAGTGCCAACCAGCCCTCTGGCCTGGAGATCACTCTCCTATGCGGTAGATTTGCTGCATCAACACATTTCCATCGCTGCCCCGTTGCCCATATCCAACGTTCATAACCATTTTCAGTTGTTTTTTATCCATTAAACATCTAAAAGCATTGTAATATAACTCGCTAGTTACCAGTGCAATTTGTTTTTGCTGTTTGATTGATGACAGCTGAGACTTGAAGCCATATAGGCCATGCATACATGTCAATGTGGGCGTTAGTCTGTAGAGCCTATAAACCATCAGATACTGATGCATTTATCATTTTCCAACAAAACCTGATTATTTCCACTGCATTTATTCAAGCGCTGTTGGATAAATGCACAGTGTGATAAATTAGGTCACCGAACCATCAGCTAAAAAAAACACATCCCAGTGTTCACCCAGCACGACCCGATAATATACATCTGTTTTATTTGCTATGCTTCTTACACCACTGCCAGGTGCACCTCAGGTATGCCCAGGTGTGTCTCCATATGTCATCAAGCCCTTTGCACACTCATGAGTGTTCTTGTGGTCTTTGTGCAGGTGTGGACAGGACCCCGGTGCAGGATGGAGGCATGTGGGACTGGTTTACCTCAGCAGGGCTGCCAGACGGCGAGGACACTGCCACTAAATTTACCTACCCGAAGCGGCTTGTGCAGCAGATCAAGTCGGAGGAGGAAATGGCTCATGACCACTTGGATACCAGGGTGAAGAACAGCAGCGGGGACACTTCGGTGAGTTGTAACTAACAGTAAACATTCCCTCAAAACAAACCCTCCCTTCTTTCTTATTTTCATTGGGTGCTTGGTGCCAGGGACTCCCAGTGGTCCTCTGCAAGGTTTCAGGAATCTCCCTTAAAAACAAGGAATTTAATGGGATGCAATTTGATAAAAAAGACTGAAACTCAGTTGGACAATGTATGAAAGTGGCTTCTTTAATCAGAGGTTTTATTATCACTGCACGTTACAGGTTGTTCTCCAAACCAAATATTTACGAAATTGGTCCCTGCATTTTAATGTGCAGAGGAAGAGTCTGGTGTTCAAAATGCATCCTCACCAAAGCTTCACCACTTGCAAATTTGTCTATATGGGTGAATATGGGTTGATAGTACCAAGACAGGCTGTTACTCTGCTGATGGAAACCTCATTTTCCCAGTGTGTAACAGTGCAGCACTCAGCTCTCTGCTGCTCACACGGCTCCTGCTTCACAGGCATGACGGTGCAGGGTGGTGTCTTTGCAGCAGTCTCCACTCCTCACCAGTTTGACCCGATTCGACCCATCACTTAAAAAAAAAATCCCTTTGGATGCTTTGCAGCCATTTACTCCCACATCTGGCAACCCTTTTGTTGAAACTAAAACCCTCTGACCTGCTTTCTATACTTTGCAGAAAAAATCGTAGTAGACATGGAGTTTTCATCAGAGAGCAGTTTAAATGTGTGCATGCGTGTTCGTAGAGGCCCTCATCCTCCACATGACAAAGCTTCGCCTCCCCCCTGAAATATTCAGTCGTCATGTCCGATCATCCGGATGCCGTGCTCAGCTCCCGACTTCTTCATTATTCAATGATGTGTTGAAGTATGTCCCCATTAATTATGAAATAGGCCTGTGTGAGAAGTGCTGCATGGTCCAACAGGCTTGAGCACTCCCCATCTCTGCCCCCCCCACACACTTCCTCTGTCATGCTGATAATATGATGCACCTCAAGTAACTGTTATGGAAGAGTGCAATCGGCTTCTTACATGCACATGGAGGCAAACAGTGAAAATGAGTGTTGTCACCCCTTTAAAAGAAGCTGTCACAACCAAATATGATACAATACGATAAAAAAACAACCATTAATATCATAAATGTTCATAAGATACAAATGATGTCACCATCCAAGTAAACAGGGTTTCAGCTGCTGTACTCAGGAAGCCCTGCTGTGTTTTTGTTGTGTTAAATATTCAAGGCAACACAAGGCAGAACATCATATATTTAGAAGCGGCAGAAGATGAGTTGAGCTCTTTTCTTGTTTTTTTTTTTTTCTGACACATCACGCTGCATTGAAAGTAGGTGAGGCAGCGTTTTGCTTTGGTGATTTTTGTTTTATCTGTTGTGATGATTTTATTGTGCTCAGTTGACACTCAAAGACAAATTATGAGATGAATTTTCTTAAAGGTGCTTTATGTGACATCTTAGCACCAATTATAGTGTATAGAGTTGAAATTAGCACTGAGCACTGTATGTACAGGATTGATGTCTGGTTTAAAACCTTCCTTTGTATGGCAGCTTAGTAAATGTTGACTGTGAGACATGAAACTGTTCCCATGACTGGAGTGAAAGTCAGCCAGGCATCCTGCTTGTTAGACCATACAGAACCTGAACACTGTATTTTTATATTGCCACCAGTCAGTTAATGTTGAATCAAATGTTGATTTGAGGCAGATTTGACCTCATTTGTAGCCGCACTCGGATTCAGGAAAGTTTCGAGGAACTGCACTCTAACTGGTGCAGAAATATCACATGTAGCACATTTAATATGTTGCATAAAGACGACACTGAAATACTTTTTTCCTCCAGGTGGATATTGAAATGCTGCCACTGGCTATTGATTTTGTTGGTTGGTTAATTAATGGCATCTATTTCCTAAGTCATGAGATGCATTCATTTGAAACATGAAATCATGAGTAATAGGACTCTCTGTGAGGCCAGTTATTAAAAAAATAAAACTAGCAGCAGCAAAGTTCGGCATTATTGTCATTACTGTGTGAAAAATTACATTAATTTTATTCTAAAGGAACAATATCCATCATGGCTGGAAAAGGTGTGCAGCAAGCTGGATCAGTCAGAGAGGAAATGGATGATTTGATACAATCGAAAGCTCCACAGCAGTGACTGAAATGACTCTCTTAGATTGTTTTGAGAATTTAAATTTAAATCACTGCTTTAGAAGTCCTCATAAGAATGTAATTTTGATCATCTATGTACAATTTATGATAACCGTGCAAACTCCTGATTGTCTGAAACAGTCGAAAGCACCAGGGTGTCATCTAAAACGTTGGTGAATGTTCTCACGTTGGTTGATAAATCTTTTGAGCTGTGTTACTGTGTGAAGGCAGAGCACTGATGGACACCATGCTTCAGCCTCTCCAAGACAGTAGTAGGAAATCTGTTGTCCGTACTCACTGGAGGAAATAATTCCTGGATAGTGAAGCATGTTTCTGAAAAAGCCCAGTGATTCACTGCAGCCTGGTTCCTCCAGACTGAGATCAAAGTCACGCAGGCGAAGCCAGAGCTGCCGAAGAGACGTGCTGTTTAGTCTGCAGTAAATATCTCTCTCTCTCTCTCTTTCTTCTGGTCCTGCTGTCCCTTCACCTCCTCAGCTGTTCGAACAGCGTCGGTGAATGTAGACGGTACCAGTGAAGTTTTCTCCTCCTCTTTCCCCCCATTCGTCAAGCCCCTCTCTATCCGTCTCCATCACAAAATTCAAACTTAGCTCTTAAACTGCTATCGCTCTTTGCAATCTGAACGCCGGCAGCCGATGTCGGTCAACAGAGACTTTATCAATCATAATATTTCAGCTGCTGAGGTGCTTTTAGAGCGAATGCACTATTGATTCTGTTGAATTATTCATGAGACCTCACTCTCTGGCTTTTTACACAGCGACACACTTAACCGAGATTGTTTTGTTACACTTCAGTTTACTATCTATCAATCTGTCTCTGTCACTGTGGGGTTTTTTTTTTAAATATTTTTATTTTTTCTTTGCATCATGTTTTGTTTTCCAGCTGGTCCACTTGGCCCAGAGCTGTTTCCAAGTGGAAGCCTTTGGACAAACCTTCACTCTGGATCTGGAGCTAAACCAGTAAGCATTACCGTCCAAAACCCATCAGATCTGCCTTTCGCTTGCTCTTAATTTACTGCAGCTGTTCTCATTAGCATTTCCCCGCTCTTAAGCAAGTGCACTTACCGCCTCTATTATGTTACATGACAAAATGGGGAATACCAACGTAGCAACCGCAGACGCACACTGCATTTTTATGAGGTTTCACTAATTTTATCACCCCCACATGTTATCATATCTACAAATATCTTTGAGGGGCGACGAGAGATGAAAAAAAAAAATGCCCCTGATGAAACCAATTGTGATTTAATGGTGATGGAGATGATTCCTTCAGAGATGTTAATGGTGTCTCTCTCTCTCCTCTCTGCAGTCACCTCCTGTCTTCAGAGTATGTGGAGCGGCACTTTAACCAGGATGGCAAGCCCTCACAGTCTGTGGTAAGACTGTTGCGTGGGGTGGGAATGTGTACTGACAGGATTTTTAGAGAGTGAACTTGTCTTTTTTGGCGCATAGAAAGCAGCATATTAATGAGATGACCACAGTTGCAGTGGAGCATTTGGTTCCTTGGCTGCAGAAAACTAAGACTTTGTCACATTTTACACCACTGCTGTTTGCCAGCGAATTTAAAACGATTTTAAAGTTTGTCAGATGGGATGCCTCACATGGCACAGAGCTCTTTATATAAAATAATTCCTTTGTTTCATATGTGTAAATGGGGTAATCTATTAGAGATCATGTGATTAAAGTCTCATTTTAGAAACAAAAAACATTCTTATTGTTTGTTTTGATCACTTAAGGCTTATTTTCAGGTGTCTGTGACGCTTCATTGAAGTTTTTATAGTCACGATTTATCTATTTATGGCTCATGCGTTGCTCTTTGCTTGAAAAGTAGGCTGTCAAATCACCATTATTATTATGATTATGTATGCAACTGTACTCTGCTTGTGCATCCGCCTGTCAGCGGTATACACGCATGCCTCCTATAGCCGTGGCCTTTCTCACACAGTCAAGAAAAAAGCCGGTGGATGCCTGCAGTGTCGACCCGCATGCTCAGAGAAAGAATTAAGAGATAACAGGAAAATGGATGAAAGCCTTAACTTCTCCCCCCCCTCCCCAACCACCAGTAGCCACCCGCCCACCCAGCCAGCACTCCACGTCCCCACCCACAATCGTTCCAAACTCTCCCTCAGTCCTCCCGACCAATCACAGGCCTGTTTCCATAGCAACAAGTTAGCTCAGCAGTGTCATTAAGGTCTTGGCAGCGAAGAGAATGAAAGAAAAAACCAAGAGGGAGGGAAAGAGCAGAGCCGACGAGAGAGGAGGAGAAGGAGGAGGAGGGGGGAGCACGAGGAGTAAAATGCCAGTTGATACAAAGGCAAAACAAGCTTTGGCACTGGGGAGGAGTCATTTTTTTTTTGGGGGGGGGGGTAGTTTGTGTGTTACCAGACAGTGGGT
>JAPZDY010000009.1:5300301-5317517 GCA_029783645.1 Ctenochaetus hawaiiensis
CGCAGAATTCACGGAGATTGGTTGAATTTTCGTTAATTGTTGCGATCGCAACATCGCGAATTCCTGGAGGGACTGACTATTAAAGCTTTTATTGTAAAATCAAAAGCTGATTCCATATCTTCTAAAACAAGTTAAAAAAGAATATGTGAAATTGTTTCTCAACCTTAGAGAAACTATAAAAGATGCACTGCAGTGCACAGGTTTCCATCTTATAAATCTATTTAAATGAAAGTGAAGAACGTTGCCTTGTGAGTTATCACTAAGTAAAAAATGGAAATACAATAAGTGATGCATAATGTTTGGATTGTTGGAGGTATAGAAGTACAGTCGTGTATGTGTGTGTATATGAGAGTAAATGTGATCCATTACTTACACCATCTGTGCATCTCTGCGTCTCCACAGTTTGTACAGCTGCGTCGCTCTAGCAGCCAAACCAAGAACTTTGCCAAAGCAGTGGTCAACATGGCAGATGCGGTAAGAGCTTTGTTTGTAGGATCATATTCCTCCTACGCAGCGCTTCATTTGCAAGTCATGAGGTCCCTGAGCACAGAGAGGGTGCTGTTCGAGCAGGTGGAGAGGAGAGAAAAAGTCAAAAAATTAAAAATGCACGGACAACGAAAGAGTGTTTGCTGTTAAAGCTGAAGAAAAACTAAAAGATGTGATCAGGAAGAGTCTTTTTTATTGAACATTAATCAGAGCATTTATAATTTATTTACTCAGAAATCTGCAGGAGGAGGTTTGCAAACAGCTGTTTACAGTTTACAGGCAGGTCTACCGCTCTCTTTTACCTTCATTGTCCCTTTACTTTTCTGAGTGTTTTCAATAGAAATAGAGTAAATATGACAGAACAGAAAACAAAGTGACATGCAGGTCTCAATCTGAGAGGTTCCTGAAGCTGCTCATGATGCTCCAGCAAAAATTAAACCCTGCCCCTTCCCCTAAACTCTACACAAACACTCTGCCACCTGCCAAGCATTGTGTGTGTGTGTGTGTGTGTTTATTTCTGCAAATGGTTTATCCCACATAACGCACACTCCTTCATTCAGAGTGTTCACAGCACCGGTGTCAAGCCAACAAAGCCGTAGACTGATGGGCGTTTTTTTTTTTTTTTTGGTCCTTAGATCTACAAGGAACAGCTGAACACGAGGATCGTGCTGGTTGCCATGGAGACCTGGACCTCTAAAAATATGATGCCGGTCATGGAAGATCCATTGATAACGCTGCAGAACTTCATGAAATACAGGAAGGATAACATCAAAGAGCAGAGCGACGTCGTCCACCTTTTCTCGTAAGAAGACCGCAAAAAAAATCCAATAATTAATCCAATTAGAATTAAGATTTTTTTGATGTTTTTAATAATAATGGCGTGTTTCCTGTGCACCTCAGAGGGCGAACATTTCACAGCAGTCGCAGTGGGACAGCCTTCACAGGAGGAGTGTGCTCTCTAACAAGAGGAGGAGGCATCAACGAGGTGAGGAGAATCAAAAAAAAAAAGCACCAACAGGGATTTTCCATCAGTGTTGTCCATAATCTCAGACTAAAGCTCTGCCGTTTACTCCTTCCAGTACGGGAATGTCGGTGCAATGGCCATCACGTTGTGCCAGAGTCTCGGCCAGAACATCGGCATGAGGTGGAACAACGCACGCAACTCTGCAGGTGAAGAAAAAACATGGACGCCTGTTTTAAGGCAGCAGGAGGATGAATACATCTATAAGCCAAAGTGTTGAGCTGAGCAAATTATCAGAGCAAGAGAGCATGATGGAGGGACAGAGGCGGAGGACAAAGAGGGATGGGGTTGATAACAGGGTTTGGGGGGGTGTTAGAGAGGGTGCGGGTGTTGGTATCTCTGTCCCGCATTACTCTTCTGTAATTAGACTTTTCCATTAGGTGATAAGTCACCTGTGTCCATGAAGAAGAGGGGGGTGGCGGTTAGAGCATCACTGCCACTGAACAACGGGACCAATGATTAATGCTGAAGAGCCATCAGGTCCATTATTCAATGCCAGGACAGGAGCTCAGTGCACACGCTGTAGGCTCCCACATCCTGTCACCATTTTTTTCCCCCTTCTTTTGTTGATCGCACCGTAAATCTTTTTTTCTCCGTGTGATTTACTGCAGCATGTGAAGCCTCACAGCTCCGGGTTGTTGATGCTGATCACAGCATTAATTCTTACCATTACTGAGTCACCTTTCTTCTCTTTTTTAACAGGAGACTGCAGGTGCCCAGACGCCTGGCTGGGCTGCATCATGGAGGACACAGGGTAAAGATCCGCATCACAGCACAGCGAATGACCAACAAAATAACAGAAAACAGCTGTAAAATCTCCCCTCTGACGTGATTTAACAGCAGACAGCAGGGCTGTTTCTCCATCTTGCTCCCTCCAAGCTGTGATTCATTTCATTTATTTCACTCCATCAGAGAATTAAACACCTGCAACACATCGATGCAACGACTTTCACTCAGTCGTCAACGAGCCAATAGATAGCTTTAGACAAATTTGTCGAAACATCAGACATCAGCGTGGCGACCACCGTGTAGGAATGAAAAAATCAAATTTAAAAATATTTACTATACAGTATGAGTGATCTGAAAGCGGTTCTCCTCACCAGATGGAACAATACAGATTCTTCTTTTGAGTAATATCTTACTACAGATGGTAACATTTCTGTCAGATTGCAAAGTGGCACAGACACCCACAGTGGATCTGGCATTCTTTACTGGCAGAAAAGCTTTGTGCTGTTTTTTTTTTTTTATTTTAATTTTTTGTCATGTCCTGGTCTCGATCTTTTTATCTTTATGTGTGTGTGTGTGTTTGTGAACACAGATACTATCTGCCCAGAAAGTTTTCTCGCTGCAGTGTCGATGAGTACATCCAGTTCTTACTCCAGGGGGGCGGAAGCTGCCTCTTCAACAAGCCCAACAAGGTGAGGGCCATGTGGTGATGTAGGATGTGTGTTCAAGGAGCTGCTTATTTACAGACAAGTTCATTATTCTTGTAGTCTAACTTCTGGCATAACACACACACTTAGAACCACTATCTTCTTATATATCTGCACTTCCAGCCAATATTCTCCTGTATTCCTGACACATTTCATCTCTCGTCCATCTGTCTCCCACTTATATAAGCGCTCGTATATGTCTCCCTTAGTTGTTGGACCCTCCTGAGTGTGGCAATGGCTTTGTGGAGCCAGGAGAAGAGTGTGATTGTGGATCCCAGGTGGTGAGTATCCAGCTGGACGTCATGCGAGAAAGCCAGCTCTGTAGCCTTCTGCAGATGGCTAGAATCTCCTGCCTCTCTGTGAGTGACGGAGCTGAAGGTTTGTTTCATGTCCGTGGTTGCAGGAATGTGCACGTAGCGGCGGAGCCTGCTGTAAGAAATGCACACTTACCCATGATGCCATGTGCAGCAACGGACTGTGCTGCCGTGACTGCAAGGTGAGTCCACCAGTATGTTAAGAAGTCCAAAAAAGTAAATGAATCTATATTTAATTGTCTTTATATGAGACATAGAAGTGACTTTTGTGACTTTGAGTGACTGTTTTGATTTCTTATGAAAAATTTGGGTTGCAAACCTGGGGATTAGAATGAAAAGAGAAGTTTTTTGGACCAAATAACACATTAGACATCCAAGCTGGTGTGCACTGAGACTTACACATATCCAGCCCTCAGTGCTGAGGAGTGTTGAGTGTCCCTGTATAACAGCAGGCACTACTTTTCCCCAGATGTAGGTCACAAAAACAATTTAAGAGAAGTCTAACTTCATGCAGCAAATTGCTGCGTCATGCTGCTTGTCTCTGTTTCCTTTCAGACGGCCTTTATGATGCACTGACATGAGTTGAATCACATGTTTGATCACTGCTTTGTCTTGTGCATTTACATGATGCGTTTTCATGCTGTGACCTAGTACGAGCGAAGAGGCGTGGTGTGCCGAGAAGCTGTGAACGACTGTGACATCCCAGAGACCTGCACCGGAGACTCCAGTCAGGTAGTGCCGAAAAACAAAAAACAAAAACTGCATGATAACCAGGGTAGCCAGAACATCATGTGCTGTCCTTCTTTTGCAGTGTCCTCATAACGTCCACAAGCTGGACGGCTACATGTGTGATAACAGTCAGGTAAGAGCTGGTTTGTTGCATGTTTTCTAGTCTGCAGCTCACTCTGGTTCATACTTGATTATTGCTGTCTCTTGTTTTCAGGGTCGCTGTTACGGTGGACGATGCAGGAACCGTGATGGACAGTGTAGGGGACTCTGGGGTTACAGTAAGTACAGAACACAATGTTCCTTGCATGGTATGTTACCTATACTTAATACTGTGTATACACCATGTATATGTATCCTTGTGTCTGACTCTGGAGTCTCTTTCTCCTCGTGACAGTTTAATCTGTATTTCTGTTTGCTCTCCCAGATTCGGCAGACAGGTTTTGTTATGAGAAGCTGAACGCTGAGGGCACAGAAAAAGGCAACTGTGGTCCAGGACCTGAAGGCCAAGGCTGGCTGCAGTGCAACAAGCCGTGAGTCGCACCTGACTCCCCTTACTAACATGCTTACAGAAGAATAAAAGTATTTGTTTTGCTTTTTTTGTTGTAGTCAGTCGTGCCTCAGCTGCATTTTGTGCAGACATTCAATTATTCAGACTTGAGGCTTTGCTGTATATTGAATACAAGGGGCTTTATTTCATCATTTTAAACAAATATCACAAAAAGACCGAACAAAAAATTATTTTTTCTGTTCTGAACTGCTGTATGTCTGTGTAGCATTAGCATAGCTAACACCTCTGAGCCATACACTTTTTTTAACTTTTCCCCATTTAGGGATGTTTTATGCGGCTTCCTCTTTTGTGCCAATGTGACGATGAAGCCAAAATTTGGGGACCTGCAGGGTGAAGTGACCAGCTTCACTCTCTACCACCAGAACAAGTACCTGGACTGCAGGTAAGTAGGTCACATCATGTCTATCTTATCTACTTCAGCTAAAAATGGTGTGAAACTTAGAATATCATGAATATAATATTATAGTTTTTACCCATCATCTGCTGCCTGTCTGACATGTCCGGATGCTTCCCTCAGAGGTGGCCATGCTCTGCTGGAGGACGGCTCAGACCTGGGCTATGTGGAAGACGGCTCTCCCTGCGGTCCCAACATGATGTGTCTGGAGCGACGCTGCCTCCCTGTGGCCGCTTTCAACCTCAGCACCTGTTCGGGATCCAACTTTGGACGCATCTGCTCTGACCATGGGGTAAAAAAAGCTTCCTGAGATTCTCAGTAAACATTAAATATGATGATTTGTGAGTGAAACATGGACTCATAGATGTTTTCAACCTGCAAATCCACACTTCTGGCTGCACAGTGGTTTTGATATTTACCTACTCTTCTCCTTCCTTTATCAGCTTTTGCACCTGATTTTCATCTTTCTCTCTTGTAGACCTGCAGTAATGAGGTGAAGTGTATCTGTGACAGGGACTACACAGGGAAGGACTGCAGTGTCTTCGATCCCATCCCAGAGCCGACGGTCCCGACGGGCCCGGAAAAGAAAGGTCCATAACACGCCTCAACCTGTCCACGTCTCTCCTATCTGTCCGCCTCACATACCCTCCCCTCATAGTCTCTGCCCATCGTCACTGTTGCTTCTCTATGTATGATATCTCGTCCTTAAACACAGAGAGCAGTTTACCTGGTTAATGTGAGAACATCAGTATCTAGACCGCACAGTGTTTTCCTTCCTGCTGAGTCTCGGTTTCAATGTTGGGAGAGTGTGGGTGTGTGTCGAGACACATTTATCCATTAGAGCATATGTGCATGCACAGTACGTTAGTGGACGTGTGTGTGTGTGTGTGCGTGTGTGTGTGTGTGTATGGTGGTACCGTATGTCTTGCAGCCACTGTCATCTTCAAGTGTCTCCCTTACTTTCTTGCAGTCTGCCAAATGACACAGAGCAATTGAGCAGCTGCTCTCATAGGGCCAAAAAACCCACCCTGAGCAAGAGGGTGTCCAGCTGAAAGAGCAGGAGAGGGGGAATGAGAACAAAGTAATAAAACTCTATCTCCTTTGTTTTGTTTGTTTTTCTTTTTTTTCTTTTGTTTTTTTGTAACTGTTGTCTCCCTGACCTCCCTCGCTCACCCGCCCGTTCTCCCACCTCCACCCCCACGTGCTGGTTTCCTCCTCTTTCCCTCCATCTTTCTCTTTCTGTCTGCAGGTATCTTACCATCTGCCTCTCTCTCTTTCTTTCTCTCTCTCTAGTTGATGTTGTTGATGTACAGTGTTGATGCTGTCCTCTGACTCGTGTTTTTTAGTGGTGTTGTTTTGTTTCTTCCCCTCCCTCCTCCTCCTCCTCCTCCTCCTCCTCCTCCTCCGCACCCTTCCTCCCTCCTCCTTCCCTCTGCGCAGGTCCCAGTGGCACCAATATCATAATAGGGTCCATCGCAGGTGCTATTCTCCTGGCAGCTATAGTCCTAGGGGGAACAGGATGGGGATTTAAGTAAGAGTTCTGGCATGCCTTTGTGTACCTGTCTGCTTCTACCTGAAGGAACCCCCGCCCCCGCCACTCTCACCCGTCTAAAATAGATGCCCGTTTGCAACTCAGGGGAAAGGGAAACGGGGAATCCAGTCGAGCTCGACCGTGTAAACGCTCGAACTACTCTTGGCTTTAAAAAGCAGCATCAAACCAGTTGTTTTTTGTTTTTTTCTCTCTGATTGAATCATTAATCAACCCTGAGCTCCATCCTGCACCCCTCCTCCCCATCCCTCCGCCACAAGCTCAGCCCTTTTATTGTAATGACAGGGCAGGACCGAGGCGTTAATCTGCCAGGAACCTCTGCAGGACTTCTCTCAAAGTCCACTGGATTTATTAGCCTGTTATGAAAAAGTGCAATGGTTACAGTGGATTGCCGTAAACACCCCTTTTCAATAGGTTTTTACCTTTGGTGCTCTTTTAGCCTGTTTTATCCTCTTAGCAGCATCCTAACCCCAAACGCCCTCACTGATGTGCTTCTTCTGCACTGTTCCACCTGTGCATGCTTGCTATTGTTCACTCCTTATACTCTAACCTAAAAGGACTCCTCCTACTTCGCTCACAGTTGGATTTATAAGATAATTGTGACTTTTGAAGAGCTTTGTAAACTGAAAAGCAAAATTTTTTGATAACTTCTAGCATTTAGCAGGTAGTCAGTCCTTTTAGGGCCGGAGGTAAGTGTCTGTGCATGTGTGCATGAGCTGTAAGCAGGAAGTGTTCGCCTCCTTGTCAAACTTCCGGCTTGGAAGGTGGAGGATATAGTTACTTGTACAGCATCGTGTCAGACTCTATGAGGCTGAGAGGGTCAGTGCCATGACTATAACAGACCTGCTGCATGTGATTTCATCACTGTGATCAGAAAGGACTAGTGGGTGAATTATGGATCAGCTAACTTATTGTTTGATTAAATTTTTGACCGTAAAATCTGATAGCAATATGTTTAAATCTTATTTAATGTACAGCCAGTCAAACAAGGAAGGAAGTGATTCAGTTTAGTTTGTATTTCCACATTTCATATTTGGGCCTGTTGATGCTATTTTTAATCTACTAACTGTTCATGAATGAGCTTATTCTTGTGCAGTTACTCTGTTTTTGCTTATTTGCTATTTAAATTTCACGCAAGATCTAATGTAAGATGATCAGCTTCATAACATGCTTTTAAAAGAGAGTTATCTTGCTTTGCATTAGTTATTTTTTCCTGTTGTCATTGATATGTCTTGACATTTTGTCTTTTCTCCTACGTTGTGCTCATGGGATGCAGGAACATTCGAAGAGGAAGGTATAACCCTGCAGGACCATGACCATGTGATATGCTGTCCATAAACAAAAGTCTCATCTCAGATTCCCTCAGAACAGCTGCTTATTTCTTCATCCAGCATGTGGAGTTGATCCTCACAGAGCCACAAGCTCACTTTGCATATTATTGTGTTTTTTTTTGCTTGAATATTAATCCCAGTTTTGATTCTTGCAAAGAAAAAAAAAACTTCCTGTCCTATAAAATTCCATGTAACATTGTAGAGCACAACAGCTTCTCCCATTTCTCAAGCATCTTCACTCTTCCCTTTGTTTTTCTCTCTGCTGACTCTCTCTGTGTTTACTTCTCTTTCAGATCTGGTGGAGGATAAGATGCCTGTCTGTCTTTGTGTCTCTGTGTCCTGTCTACTCCTTTCTTCCTCCTCGCACTGTGTCGTTTTCACATTGGAGAAGAGGGGAACATTTCAAAAAGAAAAAAAAAAAAAGTCTTCCACTCCTGTCCCAAAATCTCTCCAAACCTCTTTCAGTTATTGTTTTTCCTCCACGCCCTCGTCTGCCCCCTTCTGTCTGTCCTCCTCTGGGCCTGTGGAGCTCCTCTCACCATACCAGCCAAATCATGCTCGTGTGGCTGCTGCCAGCAGGCCACTGAGGATTGTGTCCGGGCCGTGCCTAGAGCGAGCAGGTGGCTCTCCCTGTGGGAGACGCCAGGGTCTTCCTCCAGTCTGGTGGCTCTGAGAATATGCTTCTGGTGTCTGTGTACCTCCTTCTCTCACATCTTGGACAGTACGAAGAAGAACATATCATCGGTGGACCAATTTGTCAAGAGACTTGTCTTTCCAACGCCTGCCTGCCTACACAGAAAACTAAACCTGCAGCCAACTAAATGTTGGACTAGCACACAGACTGGCTAAGAGACCGAATTCATTTTAATGAGCTTAACAGTTTCCCTTCTTCTTAAAGGAGAAAGACCTGAAGCAGCTCCTCGAAAGCCAGGGCTTCGACTAGGTGCATCTGAAAGAAGATAATTATGTTTTTAATCTACAACATGGACATAAATCTGAAAAGAACACGGGACCATTGTTAGCATGTTTCCCAAAGAGAGACTGAGGAAAGACTGATCACGTTAAAGGAAAGGCTCTAACACCAGTCGACCGTTAAGCAGAGACCAGAAAGATAACTGACCTTGTGTTCAATGTTATTTGTTCTTTTAATGTGAGGCACCCCCTCCTCTAAACACACACATTTTCCAACACACACGTGCACGCACACATTCAAGTCTTCAGGTACTAAAAGAGAAGCTAAGTATAATGGTTTTGGGATCATTTTAAACCACTGAACTTTGAAGCAGCAGAGACCGTAACTCAGTGTTTTCAAGCAGAGACTGTCCAACATGCATTCCACAATATCTGTGTGTGTGTGTGTTTCTGTGTGTGTGTGTGTGTGTGTGTTTGTGCGTGCGCGCTCACGACTTTCAGGCCCAAAGTTTGTACACTTAGGAGGTTAAATGTGTATGTCTGTTCACAAATGAATGTATGCGATTTTTAAAAGAAAGGACGAATGTATGTGTGTTTACATCAGTGTTAGGGGCAGTTGTGTCCACGTACACCTTAACACTCCTCCTATCACAGGTAGATAGGCGGGTTTTTACCTCTAGATTATCATCTCTTTCTACAAACTGTTGTGCGCTGCAGCCATGGTCCCATAAAGGCAGCGCATTAATAAAGAATTTAACAGTTTTTATGTGGAGTATCTACAGAAAATGAAGCACTAGCCAACTGTATGCACACCCGTTTGTAAATATGTGCAAGATATACTGAATGTTAAATGCACTGTATGAAGATTTATTTAAAAGCTATGTTCAAATAACGAGTCGTATCTGTTTTCAGCAAACATGAAGCCGTCGGTCTCTCGACACGAACCGCATCTGCAAATCTCTCCTGTAGTCAACGCCTCCCTCCAACCCCCCTGCATCTTTAAATGTGGCGTAGCAGCTAAGCTAGCTGTGTCGCATCTCTCTTATCATTCCAGCTATCACTTTAATGTCATGAACTTTTTTGTACATTTGTTGATAGCCCTGAGCCCTGGGTGAACGCCTCAGCCCGGAGGCTTTGTAAATGATCCCTGCTGTAAATGAGATAGAAGAGATCTAGTCTGGGGGTGTCTGGGAGGCGGTTTTTTGTCTGAAACTGTTTGGGTGTATGAGGTCAGTTTGGTTCATTTGAGCTTTGCACTATGGCAGATGCACTATTGTTATTAATACAATATGTACAGAGTTGGTATCAAGTACAATCTGTTTGATTTTAAAGTTCAGGGGAAAAAAAAAAGAGAATTAAGATGCATCTTATCCCATATTTTTAGACACTATCTTTTTGAATTGAGACAACAAGAAAGAAATGAACTGAAGCGTGTAGTTGAATCGATATGGACGGAAAATAAAAGTATGAAAACATGAAATCACATGTGGTCTCACCTCTCGCAGCCTTCCTGTTTTATTTTTTCTTTTATGGTTTTAATGCTTTCTTAGACCTGAGAGTTTAACAATCCAGATAGACTTTTTAAATGTAATAATTATCTTTGTTAGACTGTGGTTCATATGGGACAAACAGTAATTTAAAATAGTCTTTAAAATAGTGGGTGCAACCTCCAATTACTTTATGATTTATTTTTTTTTTTCATTTGTTATTTAATCAACAATATCAGATAAGTGCAAAAATAAATCCCAGTTTTCTGGAGCTCAGACTGACATCTCCAAATTGCTTGATTTGTTTAACCATCAGTCATCAGACCCAGGTTCTCCAATTTATGATTTAAAACAGCAAAAGCAGCAAAATCTCACATTTAATAAGCTTAAACCTGCAGCTTTTGAGCTTTTTTTTTACATAAATAACTTAAAAAATTGATTGGTTATCACAGTGTTATTTTTAAATCATTTCAACACTGCTGTATTACAACTGGATGTTGCACCTCAGGCATTTTCAGGATTTGATTGATATTGAATCACAAAAACGAAAAAATATATATTAAAATATTACTTTAATTATGAACAAAGTGATTGGTTGACAAATCGCTCAGCATAAGAAAAGCTACAAGTCACCTTCCTTAAAAAAACGGCACTGAGGCGACTTTCATTAAATAAAACTGTAAATAAAAGTCATTAACAAGAACTGGCATAAAGGCCAACAACTGGTTCTAAAAAAAAACACTTTTAAAAGGCTGATGACAGCCAAGACAGAATATGTCAATCTCTAATATTGATCAACATGACACATAAGTTTGTCCATTTATTCTACACAGCCAAGAGCCACGTGTGCTTTTTCCTGCTGAATACTGATGGGAATGTCTGTCTGAAGGAAGGTCAGCGTCCTTTGGTTTGTTCGGATCGGATCAGACCGAGCTGGACGAGGACTGATGTCAGTCGGCGACCTCTCCGGTGTCCCACTTCGTTTTGGGTTCCTGCCACCACTCAGCCAGGAAGGACTCCTCGTAGTCTCCCAAACCCTCAAACTCTGCGTCAGGATGCTCCGACTGAGAGACGGCCATTTCTTCTGGACTCACCATGTCCTTAAAAACACACACAGGCAAACACTCATTTAACAACAGGCACCTTATTTACTGTCTTACCTCCACTCTACCTGGCAAAAAGATACTTTTACCTTCTTATGTCTGTAAATCTTCCACCTCTGCACCCTGTAATTCAGCCTGAACTCTCTCACTGCCCCCCCTGCCCACCTCCTGCTCTCAGGTCCAGGCAGTGTGCAGAGATGGGAGTGGCTGACCTGAGTTAAATGGATGTGGCACAGCCTCAGTGGCCGACACCTCCCAGCCACATACCACACGCTGCTGGCGGAAAACATGGCCCCCCCTCCTGCTCTCTCTCTTCCTTTCATGCTCTGAGACTCTTTTTCTTGTGCTCCCCCCCTTTTCATAACCTCAACAGCAGCTTGCACTCAGAGCAACCTACTATTTTACTCCACCAAAGTAAATGTTTGCAGCACTACATATGTTTCATAATATTTTTATTGACTGTAAAAAACAGTTAAAGGGAAAACTTTTTACAATCGAAAACAAAGGCGGCAAACTCTAAAAACACAAGCAAATTCAGTGATTGTTGAGCCAAATCAGAGTGTCACTTCATGAAAACACAATTTCACACTCAGGGTTGTCTGGACCTGCAGACAGTTTGGTGTTTTATCTTTCTGACTCAGAAACATCTGCAGCCACAGCAGCACAATGCAGGCTGACAGAATTTTGTCTGAAAGCCTGAGATAAAATCAGCAGAGCTAGATACCACAGTTTGGAGTATGTAAGTTGAATAAAAACATGCCTGTAATTTGGAAGAAATGGTCCTTTAATCCGTCCCAAATGTGGCATTTTATTACCTAATTAATTAGAGCAACAATGATGCTTTAAGATAAAATGTATTGTTTCTTTGAGGTAATGTCTGTGTGCATAGATGGTCATGGTTCAGGGTTAGGTACTCAAATGGCTCATATTTTCTGCAGATTCAGTATCTGCTGGCACTTCTGTATAATTAATACTCAGCTCTAATAACCTCAAGAAAGACTTTGTGACTTTAAAAGAAAAATAACAGACTTCTTCTCTCATATAAAACACTTAAATCATAACAAATAGGACATAACTTTGCTGAATTCAAGGCCTGATTTGGTCTGCTAAGGCCAGCAGTGAATGGTGGCTAATGTTATCTGATGTTAGCATACTTCAGGAGGCCCTATGTGTATCTCATAAGACTTTTCCATACTTGTATTACAGCTATGATATGTTTAAGCACTTAAAAACATTCAACTGAATGTAAACTGCGTTTTGATCTGCTGCATCATACATATCTGTTCATCACTCGTCCTGTGTTTTGCCCTAAAGTTCACATTTTTTGATTTGTGATGGTGGAAAAGCATCAGTTCTCCATTTACATAGATGGAGAACTTGTTTTCAAACAGCCAATCAAATGCCAGCTGCTGTTAGTGAGGCACAGACCTTTTTCCTTTTTTTAATGACAAAAAAATATTAAACAAATATTAGAAAAGGCATATTTTTAAATGCACTGGATAGGACAGAATCGTCACTGTCCTCAAAATATCACTCAGCTTCACAAAACAGTAGCAACTTACCTCATCGTCTGTTTGTAGGTAGTTCAGTGCAAACTCCAGCATCTCTTTCTGCTTGTTTGTCTCGTTAAAATACCTCAGAGCCTCCTGAAAAAGAAAAGTGACAACAGCTCTCATGTTGACCTGAACGGCAGCCGAGAACAAATCAACTTCTGACAGTTTTAAAGCTCTCTGCTAAGCAACAACATTGGCCTGTCGTCCTTTCGTTCACTGCTTTTTCTGCCTCTTAGCTCAAAGCATTAACAGCACTACCTTCACAATGCAAAGATGTTTATGAGCCAGCACGCTTGCAGCTGCTGCACCAAGTGTAAATATGGCAGAACAAGTCGGTCTTAAAAGTATAAGGGTTCCTAATTACCACCTTCAGATTGTGTCTACTTTATGCATCCTGCTTCGGTAAAGTAATAAGCATGAACAGTGTGAACTTTCTGCTGCCTGTCAACAACCAAACCACACCAGATCAACCACCAGTTCAACCACCGAAAGTCATGGCAGCACCAAAAAAAGGACGGCAATGAAGTCCTAAACCACGTTTCCACCCAAAGTACCAGGAACTTCTAATCCCAGGAGCTACTTTTTAGGAACCTTTGACCAGTTCTTCTCTATATTTCCACTGCAGTCAAAGACACCTGAAGAAAAGGTGAATTAGTCAGCTGACAAACAGGTCACGGCTGTTTCTTCACATCATTTCTGCACACAAAGTTTGTAGACTTTGGAAACCACACTTCCCCACACACCTCAAGCAAAAACTGCTTTTGGGGGTTAAAATTATTTAGACAACTCGTCCCTGCAGTGGAAACACACTGAGTTCCCCCCCAAAAGGTTCCTTGTGCCTTGGGAAAGTTCCCACAGGAATAAAAAAGCAGCTTTTGTTTCACTCACAGGCCGAGGCTGGAAGTCGCTCTCCTCCAGTCCCCACTGCTCGCGGTAGAAGCGATAGTACGCTACGTTTTGCAGCATCACTTGGTCCTTCTCGTCAAACAGCAGGTAGCTGGCTGCACACGGAGCAGCGTTCTTCACATCGTTCACTTCAAATGATCCACATATAATACACATTAAACCAATTTTAAAATGAAAAAAAAAAGTCTGAATCCACAATAACAGATTCTGGCACACAGTTCTTACATTTATAATAGGAAAACTGGAGGTAGTGATACATGGTGGCTACAAACTTCTCCACGATGAAGCCTCCAACGCTGGGCGTCAGATGCTCTTCACATTTTACTTTACACTTCAGGACATCGGTGAAGAGATCTGAGGGAAGCAGGGGGAAGAAAGTGAGCAAAAACAAAAAGATTATCCTCTTATCTGAAACATACTGAAGAGAAACACTTCTCCTCCTCTCACCTGCCAGTGTTGGATAGAAGTCTTTGAACTCTAAGATCTCATACGAGCCCTCGCAGCCCGCTAAACAGCTGTTGTATATTTCAAAATACTGTTTGATGGCCTGCTCCATGTTTCGGGCACTGTTGCTGAAGTCTCCGGTGTTGTAAAGCGTCACACTCTTCAGAAAAACACTCTGGATAACAAAGAGATTAGTTAGAGTTTAGCCTGATTTTTATTTGCACAACTTAATCAGGATCACAATGTTAATCTACGAACTTCATAGGGCTGCTCCTCGTGGTCGATGAGATATTCCTCCACATCCATCAAACTCTTGTAGTATTTCATGTTCTTGGTCAGATGGGGATCCGTCGGGTTCTTCTTCAGGAAGGTGTGGGCCGCTGCCACCGCCTTCTCCACGTTGTTGAGCTGAAGAAGAAAAGATGGTTTTACAATCATAGTTTGAAAGGGACAATATCTGACCCTCTGACCCCTTTTGCTCCAAAAACTACTGACAGATGTGGTTCATCTGAGCATGAATTCTTGTTGGATCAATGACTGGAGAACTAATTTGGTTCTGTTTGCAGGAATATAAAAACAATGGCAAGTATATTAGGAAGCCTTGGCCAGAATAGGACAGAAGGTCCAGTGTCATCAATACAACTACAGTCAGGTAAAGCAGTTTAAAACATGTTTGCTTCACCTTTTACCAGGCTGATTAGAGCAAAAATAAACAATAAAGTCCTCCAGTTTTGAATATTCTACACAAAGTCTTTTGCTTTGGTGAGAATCAGCTCCTGGAGGATCACAGCAGTCAGAGTTTCTGATGGAGGCTCCTCCTTAAAGGGTTAGAATGAATGAATGACAGCAAAAGAGTGTCGTCTGCACCAACATGGCCATCAACCAGAGATTACTGCACACTTTATTAAAGTAAAACGTGATTCAAAGATGAGATCAGACTCTTCGCCTTGTGAGCACACCCGGTCCCCATCACCCCGTCTGACGGAGAAGAATAAGGGGATTGTTCCACGGTAACACTGGAAGAGACGTGGCACATGCTCACCTCCTGCTCGGTCGGCAGGAGGGCGCAACAAAGCAGCGGGGGAGTTTTACTCCACAACTCACCGACAACAACAAGTTTCCTCTCGGTGAGTCAAACCGAAGCCATCTGCTGCGAGGAACCGACAGCAGACACGTTACTTTGGTGATTACACCCGTTACGCACAGTTATGGTTACTCCCCCACTGTTCCAGCCCCGTTGAACACAATGCAGCGAGTTTCTAACGACCAAAACGTGATTTAATGAGATTTTATTATATTTTACAGCATCAGTTTTGATCATTAGAGAGTTTAGAGTCCCAATGCCGCATGAATCGCATTGTTTTTAACTTTCAGAGGCCTGTAGTTACTTTGCACTCCAGTCACGAGCACAACACCGGACACATGACGCGTTTGGGCTCACCTGGTAGTGCGCGTACTGAATGTACCGATACGGTATCCTTTTCTCAAAAGTTTCCAGCAAATCCCTGCGTGGATATGCGAGCTGAAACACTGGAAAGTCAGCTTTGCACTTCTTGAGGCACGCAGCCCTCAGCAGGATGTGGCGCACGACGCGGAGGCTGCTGTCGGTGAACACGGTGTCGTTGTCCCGGCTGACCGAGCTGCAGTTGCGGCTACAGAAAGTCTCGCTGTCCCGCAGCAGCCGGTGGAGCCGCAGGCTGAGCTCCAGAAACTTGAGGCTCTCTGCCCAGTTTTGCGCCGCGTACTGCTCCAGCGCGTAACTGTACGCGGAGTCCAGCGGCATGATGTCCTTCTGGGGGAAACTTTTGAAGCTGTACGTCTCATACTGAGCCTCCATCAGGGCCGGGAGGAGAAGAGCCAGACACAAGCTTCTCAGGAGCATCTTGGCCTCCGGCTCCAGCAGGGGACTCCTCTTGTTTTGAATGGATCCGGAAACTTCCTCTTTCTTCACCAGGGAATGCTCATGTCTGCCTGCACGTAGGCTGGGAAAACCCGAGTAAAACTAGATGCTAAGAAACAGGAACATCTGGCCCAAACTTTCAGAATAAAAGCCTTGTTATGCTCATTTTTTGAAAATGTTGAACCCACTTACTTGATGTTACAGCCAGACAGTTAGGTGTAGTAGTTTAGATATTTAATGCCTTCTTTTCTTCAGTTATAGGTAACACAAGCACAACAACATTAAATTTTTTAGTCCTTCAAACAATTTAGAAAGGGAAACAATAGAAAAAAGTGCTGAATTACCTGAAGTTGTTTTGTTGTTTTTTAAAAAATAAATATTAAAAAAATGGCTGTTATGTATACATGTAGTAGCCTCAATGCTAGAAAGCCAAATATTTGCACGTTACATTTTTTAAAAATACAGAGATCAGCTTTGTGTTTTATATATATTAATTACTGGATTTAGTATTTTGTGTCTGTAAATAAGACCAATAAAACTTCTCGATGTGGCAACCTTTCAACGCATAAGAAGATTAAATAACTGTGTAAATCATCTTGTATCTGCAGCCCTATAGAAGACAAAATCTACTCTTGAAAATTACTTTTTAGAAAATAAGTCCTTACTTCCGGTATAAATGCAGGTAACTCTCGTTCACTTGACAGAGACGTCACAGTCTGAATTTGGACCCAAAAGAAAGAAGAAGGTCCACCTTTCCTCACTGATTTCAGGGTAACTATCCCCAGGAGACCCGGGAACCATCCTTTAAATTTTTTAACCTAAGAATTTGTTTTTTGTTGTTGTTTTTTTTCCAATCTTTTAAAAAGAATTTGATCAATTTTGCTTTAATAAAACACTCAGAAAGCCTATTGTGAATAGTTGTTAAAGAGTGTCTACATGTTGTAAGTTTGGTTATGATTTTTATCAACATTCCAAGAAAACTGACATGTTGAGATACGAGTAAGTGAGATTTGAAAATGATAAACTTCACGTTTAAAATGTTCAAAGCCTTGCAGTGGTTTTGGGGGGGGGGGGGGGGGGGGGGGG
>JAPZDY010000009.1:5325551-5344319 GCA_029783645.1 Ctenochaetus hawaiiensis
AATAATAAAACAATAACAGCAAGCATTTAAATTTCTGTATTCGTACTGAATACGGTCATGGTCCAGTTTATTTTTGTATTTTTTAGTTTTTCCTTTTAGCCACTAGAGGGAACACAAACGATATGTGACAGAATGAATGAATGAATGAATAAAAGGTTAACCATGTAGGTTCAATACTTTATGTTTGTGGATATTTTGCTTTTTAAAATTTGAAGATAAACATTTCCAACCTTACCCTTTCTTTGCCCTCATCGTCAATAAGTTCACTGTTGTCAAGAATATCTGCAAAGAAACAGACACAACGACACAGCCAGGAAACAAAGTTTAGTCACAACAAACTTCAAATTCAAGACGACCTCAAACTACAGCTTTAAGTGAACTTACTGTGACAGGTTGGGCACCTTTTGCCATTGTATGCAAATCTTGTGAGGGTCATGTCAAAGTCTGAGATCACCTGAATGGAAAAACAGAAAATACAATTATACACTATTCATAATATTCACGTAGAGCACATACCATATGCAAGAAAACTGAATCATATCTTAGTGTATACCTGCACGGTGTTGGAGCCAGCCTTCACCATAGACTGCAGGATCTCCTTGACCCTCTTAGGGTCCCTCATACACACCGACGGGTTGGACAACTCTGAAATCTAATCATGGAAAATATGTGTGTCTGTGTGTTAATAAGACTTTTCAATGAGAGGCAGAGTAAATATACAATACATCATTGTTTGAGCTTTTCAAAACGCATCGTGTCTTCTAACAGAAGTACAGCTCGACAGCTAATCATTCAGTAGCTAGCACCAATTTGATTTGCACACTTCAAGCTAATTCACTCCCTACCAGCACAGTATTTATGATCAAAACACTGGCTCTGCAGCCATTATCATGATTTGTTTCTCAATTTACTGAGACGCCACAGCGAAAAAAGACAAATTAGCAACGTTAACCTTCGGTGGTGCTGGTCACACTTGACGTTATTCACAAAAACGTTAGTAACGTTACAAGCTAAGATAGTTACGGTTAGCTAGCTGGCGTGCAAGTTCGCAAGTAACGTTTAAAAGTAGACCCTCCTTGGTGTTTGATAATCCCGTTAAAACTAACTGAAGAAGATTACCATTTTGTTGAAGTCGGTTTCCGAGGTGTCATCAGTTGTCGGTCTCCGTTTATGTGCAGCTAACGTTAATGTTGCTGTATGAACGACAGATGCGAGGCATCTATGTTAGCTTGCCTTCTGGTGTAGCGGTGAGTTCTGTCTGCTCGCAGAATGCGTGCATCCAGCGGGAGCGCGCACGGCTACGACGAAAACTGCCAGATGACTTCTATGGCAATGCACTGTTTCAAGGCAATGTAATTTTTTGTAGGCGATAATCCACGGAGAGAAACTGTCTGATGTCTCTTGTTTTTATGTCATCAATGTTCAACCAGACTCAGGAGGAGGTTGCATTTGTTATTGTTCCGAAATGTCTAAATACTGCTGAGGACGAACACATAGATGTCACTGAAAGTGAAAAAGGGTATCAAAATACACAGTAAATACAGCATGTACAGATAAAATATAATATCTTATCTAAAATTTAATTTGTTATTTTAAATCAATTTTGGATCAAATATATCGTAAAGATACGATATATGAATAACAAAGACAAGAAAAGAACTAAAAAAGTCTTAAAACTGCAAGTTTTTTGTCGGAAAATACAGCTCGATGGATACATTTTGAGTGTTTAAGGCTGAATACATTATACGGCAGAAATGATATTGGCTACAAAGTATTGCATCTGCTTTATATTTCAGCTCAGGTCATTGGCCTGATATTTAAACTGAGGGCCAATACCTCACACAAATATGTACTGATCCAACATTTTGTTTTGTAGATCTTTAGAAACAAAGTTGTAGTGTGATTGAACTATTTGGCAGATAAGTAGTTTATTACCTGCCAAGATATGCATTCCCCTCTTTTCCCAGACAAGTTAAGAACTAGATGTTCTCAAATTCTCATTGTTGAACCCAAAATATGAGATTTCAGAACCATAGTTAATATAACTTCTATTGAGTCTATTTATACGCCGATTACATGAATGTTTGAAAAACTTGAGAAATCTCATTATTTTTATCACTGATTATCACACACACACAGAAATATGTTGCTCTGAAACCGTGGCAGTTTTGCGCGCTCCCGCGAGGTCCTGCACACTAAACTCGCCATAACACCTATGCCGTCGCGAGGGTCGAGTTTTTTAAAAGTCGCAGTTTATTTATCTTACACGTGTATGTGCTTTTCTTTGTTTCCCATGTGGCGTCTGCGACAAACCATTGACAGAAGCGGCCCAAACAGATTCTCATGAAAGTGAACATACTAAACACAATCAATGTTGCATGCATAACTTGGTGTGGAACAGTATGTACTCGTCCCCCTGAGGCAAAGGCGCTGATATATGGTTCCCACCCCGTTTCTCCCTTGGCCTTTTCCAAAGAACCGGTTCCGTTTCGGTTCATGCTCCTAATTTTTGAGCCATTTGGAGCATTGCAACCAAAAAGAAATGGTCCGGAACCCGTAAAGTTGGTGCTAAACTGGAATCGAAAAATAGCATAAAAGCAGCAGGTTTTCCTTAGAAACCAAAGTGGGCGTGTTAAACTCTACAGGTTGTTGGGCATTGTGCAACGCCCTCCACTGACAACTCTTTTTAATTTGAAAATCTTGTGAAGGAAAAAAAACAAAAACAGGACAGACAGACAGTACAAAGGTTAAGCAATGCTCTGAGTCACGTATATAAATTGATAAGGATGAAATAAATAAATCATAAAAATCAACACTTTAGTAAACATTGCAGTGTTTGACCTACCAAACTGCTGTTATAGTTGTCAACTGGAGCATTCAGGAGCTTCTCGGTGTTAAAGTTAACACTGTGGGAGTAAACAGTTAATGTATCAAGACTTCCTGGTTATAACACCGGAACTAGTCAAAGCTAACAGAGCAATAACACACTGTGTGCAGCCATCTGTCTTACAAAACAACTTTAATTGCAAGTGATAACATCGGTTTTTCATACATCCAATACAAGGACACAATGTCAGAATATCACATGCAAAGCAAATCACATAGCTTATTCCTTTTAATATTTGCAGTGCTACTTTTGTTGGTCATAAAGTGGAAATGAATATCATTTCTAAGCTCTGTAACCTTTATGCTTTAGTGGGCGCTGCATGGACTGTGGGAATTTCTGAATGTCAGTCACAGCACATTCATATAACATACCCCTTTGTAATGCCTGTAAATCTGATTTCTATTCGTATTATTTTAATGTCTCTTTGGAGGGTAGCAGATCTCTGAATTACACCCAGCTGGAAGTGAAGTACAATGACACAAAAATTAACAAGACATTAAATGTTGGAAACAAATCCACAAATAATAATAAGAACATGTTTTCCTTTCGAACAAGATCAAATCTTACTGGCTGGAAACTGACTAAAACAAAGCATTTTCCAAAATACAATCACCCTGTCTGATATGAGACAAACGAAAGAAGCGAAGCCAAAGTGCAGTGGCAAACTAAGTCCCCACATTTACCAAACACTTAAACATTTAGATGTCAAAAAGTGCAGTTGTAGAGAAGCTCTGCCCTGCAAGACAAATCATACACACTCCTGCACTCACACATACACACTGAATTGGAATACACAGAGCAATAGATTGCAAAAGTGCCAAAAAAAGGAATGAATGATTGAGCCATTGCCTAAGACTGGTTCTTAGTGCAGAAGCTGAATAGAATGTTGCAATGATAAGATAACCCAAAAGGAATGATCATATTACACCTAATCTCATCTTTATGCGATAGTTCCCTCATCATTTCAATTCTTCAAAAACCTGGAGAAAAATTATTCATTTTCACTAGTTTTCAAGTGTTACATGAACAACAAAAATGACAGAAATATACTCAGTGCCACTGTTGACAGGAAACTGCAGTCTAAAAGCAAAACTAGTCTACAAGATTTTAAGATTGACAGCCTTTCTGAATTTCTTTTTTTTTTTTGTTGTTGTTGAGGCTGCATATTCACAGAGAGCCATTCTAATAGAGCAGTTACAATATAAGTTCTGAGTGAGTGAGTTAGACTTTTGAACTGATGTTATACTCTTATGAGGAGATTGTCACAGTGTTACAATGGAATGAGACTCCATTAAGCGAGCTGGATTGAATTAAGGAATGCAGTTATTAATCACATTGCCTTCCCATTACTGGCATACAATAAAGGAATGTAAAATATCCATATAAATGTTTACATATACATCTTTATACTGTTTATGTACAAACAGATAAAACAGGATCTATACCAACATACTTAACAAAAAAAGATACTCAGCTGTCGTCTGCTATATAACACTCTTATTCACATGTTTACATTCGCTACGCAATTCCTCCACACAGACCTCAGACCGGTCAGTACCTGCTCACACATTTCATGGCTTTCGACAAATCAGCCATTTACACAATACAGCATGAGAGCCAGCGGCACAGGGTTCAGTTTAATGAAAATCCAGTATGAGAGCAACACAGGACTCACTGCAGCATGTCATGTATGAGTGGAAGAAGATGAAGATGGCTGCAATGCAATGGTGAATTGCAGTGTATCCTCACACAAAGTGGTGTGGGTCTTGAATGAAGTTGATGCTTGACTTCCTCAGCACTCTATTTGCGACTGGAGCTGCCTGCGCAGGGTGAGCGTGCGCCGGTGAAGCTGCTGCATCTGCTGCATGCGATCTCGCTGGCGGGCCAGGTTCTGGGGCATGGGGTAGCGCTGGCAGCCATACAGGAACCGGTAGGGGATGCGGACGTGGCAGGCGGTGGCTCGGCAGCGGGGCTGAGGCATTGGGGGCAACAGCATCCAGCGCTTCCTCTCTGCACAGTAGCGGTAAGCCTCCTTGCGGTACTGCTTGTCCACATCATCACTGTTCTTCCAGCCTCCAATTATGAAGACGTCCTCATCAAAGTGGCAGATGGCTGCACCCTCAATGCTGGTAACCTCTGGTGGCAGGCTCTCCAGGATCTCATCAGAGATTCGCACACTGATCTTCTGCTTAGCAACCTCATCCCTCACTGTGTAGCTCTTGGGGCAACAGGAGGCTGTGTGGTAGAAGTTAGTAGAGGCCACAGCCATCTGAAAGATGCAGTAGTTGTCAATAAGGGGCAGGGAGTCAACATCTTGCCACTGGCGGCTCTCTGTGTCATAGCGAGTGGTCACTGTCTTCAGTCCATCCTCGTTATCTGTATCGACAGGTGTGCGTGCTGTGACGTACACGTAGCGGTCCTCCACGCTCACCGCCTTCACATCTCGCAGGATTTTAGGGGCAGATTCCAGATTGTGCCACTTGTCCTGCTCCGGCTCGTATACACTGACATCTTTAAAACCTGGACTGAAGTTTCCATGGCCACCGATGCTGTACAGTATATCCTTAATGCAGGTGAGGCCAAAGGAGTGCTTACGTGTGGTTAGGTTGCTCACCTGCTCCCAGGTGTTGCGATTAGGATTGTAACGCTCTACTGTCTTGGCAAAGCCTGGTTCCATAGAACCAGCCACATAGACGTGGGACTCTGTTGCAGCGATGGCATGGCCGTCCAGGTGGTTGTGGATGTGTGGCAGGTTGACCCAACGGTCCTCATAAATAAAGTAGCCCACACACTCGCTGAGGTAGTCCCCTCCCTCTGACACACCGCCTACTACCATGATAACGTCCATGTTTTGGCCAAAACGGGGCTGAAAGGAGGCCATGTGGGAAGACCAGAACTCCATATCAGCCGACTTGAGGTTCTCAAAGCGGATAGCGTGGCCTTCTACAGCCTCCGACACCAGCCGCAGACAGGCTTCATTGGCCGCCACCAGCCGCTCATTTTTCACCACCCTGGTCAGGTAGGTTGGCTTGATTTGGGGAAGCCTCAGGAGCCGGAACAGCTCCTCAAAGTAGCGGCTTCGCTCCTCTGAGTTCTTCTGAACCCACTTAACCACAGCCTCAAATAGCACCTCCTCTGAATCCACTGTGATCTCTGCATCAGACAGCCAATCACGGACCAGGTGAAAGGGCAGCGTGTAGAACTCGTCATCCTGGATAACCTTGTGGAAGTTGCGGCGAATCATGTCTGCAGCCCGCAGAGCCAGTTGGTCCAAAGTGTACATGTGGGCGAGACTGTGCACCGCCACACAGTTGGTCAGGCTCAGCTTCTTCTTCAGGAACTCACCACAGAAATCCTTCAGCTGCAGCAGGAGAAACCTAATATAGAGCCAAGAGAGAAAATAAAATAGAGGATGTGAGAGTTCTTGTTAAATAGATCACACTGTTCTGTTTAGCCTCTTCACTAGTAAGGCAAGGCCACTATTTTCTGCAAGCACAGTACATCAATAATACTTTCAAGCAATAGAGCAGTTATAAGGGCCTCGAGCTATGATTATCAAAACACTTGCGCAAACATAGGTGTGATTGTAAAAAGATCCTACCTGTCAGCTAGCTCCAGTACTTCGTGTACATTGCAGGTGCTAACGCGTATTTCTCCAGTGTACATGTACTGGATGACACTCTCCACCGTATCCGGGTCCGGCCCCAGTTCCGAGCTCCATTCCTTCATTTCTACCCGTCCAGACAAGGACTCGGAAAACTGTCCTCCCAGCAGGGGCGTAAAATAATCGGTTGCCGCAGCCAAGACGGACCTGTGCGCCGAAAACTCACAGCTCTGGACGCTCCCGGTAGCCACCCCGCTGCTGAAGGCCAGCGTCACGTCGCAGAACAAGCCCTGCTTCCTCTGCTCGTTCTGCCGCCGAGACAGCTCCGAACAGTGGGAGGAGGAGGTGAAGTCCTCGGTCTCTTCCGCGTCCCCGTCCCCAGCAAGGGCGCTGGGTGTGCCCGTACCGCCGCTACCGCTGCTCCTGGTGGAGTCCTCCGGGTTGGGGGCCGCCGCTGCCATTCTGCTGCCGGCGCTGGAGGTGAACAGTGGGGGGAAATGAAGTAAACTAGTGAAGGAAAGGAGGCGACATACGCAGCCACACATACATGGAGCCAAAACAGAGAGCGACAGTGAAGTGCGTTTCGCATTCGTCACTTCATATCGGGCGATTTAAAGGGGAACATGTATGCTACGTCTCAAAAAAAAACGCAATCTCAAAGTACACATTTATGGAATATTTTAATGGCAATAGTTTTGTCTGAAACAAACAAACTATTTTTTGTTATCAACAAAAGATATTAATGTCAAACTAGTTTTATGATGATAAAGTTTGATAAAGTGCATAATAATGATTGTTATACAGAAGATAAATGACTACATGTATAACAAAATAACTTAAACCACGATCGGGATGAATACTCTTTTCTAATCGGTTTAACGCAAAAGTAGTCCGGCTCAGGTTTAATCACCCTTCGAAATTCATCCTCCACCGAACGTGTAACTATAGCAACATGGAAGCCCACGGCTGTCATAGCATAGCATCCTTAGCACAACTTAAAGAAAAAAACACAGAAATGGCTGAATTTGATATTTTATTTAAACTATTTTGGAAAATACAGGCTAGTTCTAGTTAAACAAAACACATTAGTTAATTAGCACTGTTTTTACTTTGAAAAATGTTAGTTATTCATTTAGCCACTATAGCCTAGTTTTGTTGTCTATCTGAGCTACATCCAGCCCTGTAACATAACTTCAGGCTGCAACAAATGATAATCGGCAGTCTTTTTCTTTTAGAAATTTGTTATTGATTTGTGATGACAGTCACATAGCTGACTAGCTAGCTAGAGCTGTTGTTAAATATGTTGGCCATAATATTTACCGTTTGTCCATGTGACTCAAATAACAGAGTCACATGGACTTTAAATCTTGCTAGCATTGTATGCATTGAACGGTTTTAAGGCACTTCGCGGAGCTTTGCCTCCACTTCTTACCACCTTAAAATCGTTAATGGCACACCTACTCGTTGATCATATCTTACATAATATCCCTATACAACGAAACATTCATTATAAGATAAGTTTACATACCCTATCCACTCGTGTCAAATGATTGAAGCGTCTGGAAACTACGAATATGAAACCAACTTCAACGTGTAAACAAATTCAAAGCACTGACATGCGCAGTGGTCCGAAGGCGTAAGCACGTCGCTGACGTCAGCAGCAGTCCAGTGTCCACTGCTGAGCTTTGCACGAGGGAGAAACTTAAACTGACGTGTATGTAGTTTGCTTTGCAGACTTGGAAGGTCAAAACACGGGTGCTTGCAATAACTGCACAGCCTTACATGTGTAGTTTATAGAGGATGTCAAAAGAGACTAAAAGTGAAATCTTCTGCTATACATTTTTGTTCACGCCCTGTGGCTTAAAAAATGTATTTGGCACATAATAAAGTGTGATAATGGCATGTTTGTTATTACTTTATGACAGCTGGAGTGAGTCTTAAGAGACAAAGGTGTGGTGTTAGTCCTTGAATGCAGGAAGTAACCCAATCAATAATTTATTCTGGGCAGAGACAAGCTATATATTTTAAAACATAATATAAAACACACACACACACACTCACTCGCTGTCTGTGTTATTACATTACATTAATTCCATTTTATTTGACTCAATTACACAGTTGTCAACATACAATGAATCCATACAGAGGCACACGAGTTCACATCAGTACAGTTAAAAACACAAACATTGCAAACTGGTGAGGTTTCTGGTTGTCCACAGAATTTTTTCTAGTTGTGTAACATTCACATAAAAGATGACACTGATGATGGCTGCCATTCATTTTCCTGCAGACTGCAAAAACTGTGTGGAAGCTTATATTCTTCCTTAATTTTAGCGTTCAACATTGGGCATATAACGACCTTTGAAAACAGAGAAAAGTGAATCAAATAGAACATTTCTTCATTAGAAAATAAGCCCTAGCATCTGAATCACATGAAAATATAAAAGGATATTATGTATTTTACTGCTGAAAGTATCTGCTGTATGACAGTGCTGAAAATTATTGTTTATTTAAATGGGATTAGTGCATTTTATGATAAAAATATCAAGGCAGAGTAGACCATAAAATAAAAGTGATTTTTTAATCTCTTTGTAACTAATTAAAAAGGATGTTTATGTAACTGCTTTCTTGGGCTCAGGGGGAAAATATGCCCTTCTCAATTTAGATAAATGGGAGAGAAAACACATTCAAATAATATATTTATTTTTTTGTTCTTATGACTAAGAACACTTGACATCCATTTATACCATTTTTAGAAGATACACCCACATCTTCCTGCTGAGAAGGAATATTTCCTGGGGGACAAAACCTGCCAGGGATGACTCATATAATGGTCCCGACTGCCACAAAAAGCAGACTTGTGTTTAATTTTGGCCACTTTGTCAGAAACATTAGAGAAAATAAAAACTACAACTATAATATTCACTATTAATACAGTCATACATAAATAAAGCTCTGATCTACAGTATGTTCTCATATTATAGGCTTTATTGCACTACATCCTTGAGCAAGCCCATGATTCTCAAATGGCACGATGAAGAGAGCTGCACAGAGACACAACTGTCTGCGAGACAGACACACATGCTTGGTTAATACAACAGTGATGTAATGTTTGAGGGTAAGTACCAGTGTCTCATCAGCCATGAGAGTGATGATGGACAAAGTTGATTAATCCACCTTTAATCCTTCACCTGAACATGTGATTCATCCTTAAATCTCCCAAACACATTTTCAGACCCTGACTTTGTCTGTCTGGAGCTTCACAGTTTAGCAGGTTTTACTGATATTCAGAGAACTGCAGCACTAACAGGTTTTCCAAAACTAAAAACATACTCTATTCTTTTCAAATATTTTAAATTTACAGCTATATTGATGGTAACATCTTCTCTATGTTATGCCACTACTTCGGGGTGACATATCAAATTAGGGGAGTGGGATTTACAGCTTTGGGGACAGAGGGCTGACACTCTGGTTCGGTCCATCTGATTACATGGACATGTGTTCTGGGAGCACATAGGAGATGTCATCCCACGGGTGGCGATACAGACCCTGCCTCAATCTCTTCTGGTCCAGGTAGTGTCCTGAGGAGATACACAAAAAGAAGAATTAATTTGTCATACATGGCAAAACCATTTGCTATCCTGCATACATATGATACATTCACCACAGCACCGTCTGTGTCTGTTCACAGAAATCACTCACCGATAAATCCCATGCTGCGTCCCAGGACAAAAATGCCATTCAGAGCTCCAATTTCCACAAACTCATCAGCTTCGTCCCTGTTGTAGGAATAATCGACAAGGATAAAAGTGGCAGCAAACAACTTCAGCATAATACCACAACATCTGTACATAAACTCAAACATGTGCATAATGAGTTTAGTGCAGCCTGATATCTTTAATTTAAGGCATTCAGTAGTAAATTTTAACCTGAACAAATAGTTTCTGTACCATAATTCCTCATAAAGCCTGCATTTCCTCCCATTTATTTTATTATTTGAATGTGTAAATGAGCCTGACACTTGTTTCTCATCTGCTTTAAGCTTCAGTGTAGAGCCTGTTTCTCTATTTCCTATTAAAAATAGTAAATGTGTCCCTTTTTATGAGGCCTGAACTGCATGAAGATATGGAGATGATCAGTATTTGTCGGCTCACCGTGTAAAACCACCACAAGTCCTGAGTAAGTCCACAAAGGCCACACCAATGAAGCCATCCACGTTCAGGATCAAGTTGGGTTTCTAATACAATAAAATCGATACACAGGCAAAAGAGGATCATCATGTTATTTAAAAATAGAGCATGTCACCATAAGCCAGGGTCATGAATGACAGGATGAAGTGATAAATCTTACTTTGGACGTGGTGATCTTCTCTACATCTAGAGCGTAGTCCAGCAGCTGGGTGGAGGGGAAGTGCTGCTTCACAAAGTCCTTCAGGATCTGGACTCTCATGTCTGGATTGTTAATCTGGGGAAGCAGAGAAAAGCCCTTTTTATTCAAATTCTTCCTTCTTAAATCAACCCTGTTTTCCTCTACCTTAGATGATATTTCCAGCCCTTTGCAGGCTGTTTTTTAGTGCAATTTAAAGTAAGTTTTTCACTGCTGCCGTCCACACTGGATTCACACCTGATCAGCACCCACAGTACTCACTGATTTGACTCTGTGTCCAATGCCCATGATCAGCTTCCCGTCCTTCTTCATCTTGTTGACGAACTCCATGGGCAGCATGCCGCTGTCAAACGCCTTGCTGAACTGCTTTGCTGCAGCATCCAGAGCACCTCCAAAGCGGTCACCCTGTAAAGGGACAAAACAGGTAAAAAGACGTGGTTATGGTGGACTTTGGTAGATCATTAAAGTGAGGTTTGGGAATCACAGGTTTAGGTCTCTTACAATGGTGAGGAGGCCAGAAGTCAGGCTGGAGATAAGGTCTTTGCCAGCTCGAGCACAGACGATGGTGTTGTGGGCTCCGGACACAGCAGGTCCGTGATCAGCTGTCACCATGAGGCACATTTCTATGAACTGGCAGGCATACCTGGGCAACCTGCACGCAAAGGAAGAAACAACAATGGTATTATTGTTCAAGGACTCATCAAGAGTTGTTTTTTCAAAACCACTGTGATAAGACGCTGACCTCCTCTGGAACCAGAGAAGCCCCAGAGTTCCTCCAAGGCCTATCTCTGACTTGAAGACCTCAGTGATGGGCATGCCTGCGTATATGAGCTCCTGACCCCTCTCGTCACAAATACTAGTCATGAAGGAAGCAGGCTTACGGATCAGACCCAGCTCCTACACACGAACAGGAGCAAGAAGAAAAAATGCAAAGAATTCACTCCATGTACTCATCGTTATCCATCCATCTCACTCTTAAACACCAGGGTTTGTTTCAGCTATGTGTTGCTTTTGTCTGACAGAACGAGTAAATCCATTCAGAGTTATACTCACTCGTGCCCAAGAGTAATCCATTGGCACAGTAGGAGGAGGCATCTCTTCAGCTGGCTGGATAACTCCTTTAGCAACAAGGTCGTCGTAAACAGATCTGCACGGGTGAAAAAAGAAACAAGACTGTTTTATATTCTATAAGAATATCAACAAACTCATCTGAAAACCTTGTCATAAGGAACATTTAATGTGGCTTAATGAACTGCAGGAATGAATGTCAACGTGCACTGACTTAATGATCTCTCCCAGCTCATCAAAGCTCTTGGGGACGAAGGCACCGGCTTCCTTCAGAGCCGTGTTCTTAGCTACAGCTGTCTCAGAGGCCTGGTTTGCACAGGCTCCTGCGTGACCGAACTGAACCTGAGGAGGATAAAAATGAGCACCACGTGTCAGAAATGTCATTAAGACAGTCATTCATCCTTTGAATTTCTCACTAAGTAGCTGCCTAATGAGTGAAAAGCCCCAGCTCCTCCGCCTGCCCTCTCACCTCTGAGGAGAACATCGTGGCACAGGTGCCAATGCACCAGCACACCACCGGCTTTGTGATCCTGCCCTTTTTAATGGCCTCGCAGATCTTGTACTCCTCTGTGCCTCCAATCTGCAGAAGGCAGAGACAGAAGCATAATGATGCCAGTGACAGTTTAAAGCTGGAGGCGTCTGTCTGTGTGTGTGTGTGTGTGTGTGTGTGTGTGTGGTGTGTGTGTGTGTAGATTTATTCCTCACCTCTCCCAGTACAACAATCATCTTCACTCCAGGTGTGTCTTGGTAGCGCAGCACATGGTCGGTAAACACAGAGCCTGGGTATCTGCAGGAGAGTGTGTATTTTTACACACCAGTTCAAACCTTCATGTTTACATACGCGCTGCAGTGAGGAGTCAGTTACATACCTGTCCCCACCTATGGCCACACCTTCAAAAACACCATCGGTGGTGCGAGAGATGATGTTGTTGAGCTCGTTGGACATGCCGCCTGAGCGGGACACATAGGCCACGCTGCCGGGGCGATAGAGCTTGGAGGCGAGGATGTTATCCAGCATGCCTCCGGTGTTTCCTATCTTAAAACAGCCTGGCTTAATTCCTCCAACCTGAAAAAAAACACACACACAAACACAGATGAAGATGTGCTGGTTTGCAGGGATAAAAGACCACAGAGTGACACTGTGATAAATCTGCTGAGAAATGAAGCATGACTAACAGTTGCTGGTCCAATGATTGTAACACCCTTCTCATCTGCAGCCTTGATGATCTTCCTCGTGTGGGCTTCAGGGATTCCCTCAGCGATGATGGCAATGGTGTGAATCTAAAAGCAGCCAAACAGAAAAGGCTTAGCTTTTTATCTTCTGCAGCTGTTGAGTATCTTGCACATGGGACAGGATGTGGGTGCGTTCACCTGCGGGTACTGCATGGTCTCCATCGTGCTATCAAACGCCGAACGCAAGGATGCGAAGCTGATGAGCACGTCCACATCTGGGTGCTTCTTCATGGCATCACCCATGTTCTTATACACAGGGATGAGGATCTCTTTATGGCCCCAGTAGAACTTCTGCTTGTGGTCTCCACTGAAAGGCAGCCATGCAGAAACACATTCATCACGCAGTGAAGGGAGGTTGTTAACTTTAAGAGATTTTATTACATTAAATATACATATAAATTACAGTGACATTAAGACAAAGTAAACACAAGCTAAAGAGGAAGGATGGTGTGCACTTACGTAAACGGGTACACCAAGGCTGCGACAGATGGCTCATCTCTGGAGCAGACGTAGTCAAAGTCCAGCATTCCCTGCACCGCCCGGGTCTGCATGCCCCACACTATGGACTTGGTGTGTTTGCTGAAGAGAGTAGTTGCCTTGGCTATAGAAAAAATAAAGGAAGCCATTATAGATGGAAACTAAATGCCAGGCAACTTAAATACATTTTCTGTGTATGTATATACAAAAAAAATTGTGCTTTTAAGGTTTATAGAATCCAGGAAAAAAATATAAAAACTTAGATTTCATTCAGCGAAACAGTGACAAGAACACATGAAAGGAAGGGACAGAAAATAAATTAGGTCAATTAAACTTTTATCGCCATAAATAAGATTAAGTAAGTAGACAGATGAAGTGTTTCAGCACCATTAAGCTGAGGATGCTTCAAAGGTTTTGGATTGTAAATCTTGTAAGTTCCTGACTGAGTTTTTATGTAATAACAAAAACAAACTTTACAAAGACACAATTATATTTAAGATGTTTTTAATTAGGCTTGTTTGTTTCAGATCATAAATTAATAGATTGATCTTCCGCTGTAGCAAGTTTGGATTGCAATGTCCCCCTGCTGTCCAAGGGGGGAGCCATGACTTAAACTCAACCATGCACGATCATGAGGCTTGTACGTGTCATGCTACACTCATGTATGAAGCAGCGGACTCGTGCGTGCGTGTGTGCGTGTGTAGATGCGTGTGTAGATGTGTGTGTTTTCTCACCGATTGGTACTCCAGTTTTGGCCTTCTTGGCTGGTGAGCTTTCAACTCTGGCTCTGTTTTCGGAGAAAGAGGCAGTTCTGCTGGATGATGGAGTCTGAAAACATAACACAGAAGAAAGGTTCATACATTTTTTATTTTATTGTGCACGTTTGAAAGTGTATGTGCTAATGAGGACAGCTTTTTGGAGAAGTGATCTGCTTTAAATGGCAAAATAATGGTCCTTTTATATTTAAGAGGGTTTGTAATGGAGCAAGTTAGCCTCATTATTCTTTAAGTCAACACCTGCATTTAAATCATAGAGAAAACTATAATGTTCTTAATTTTTCAGAAAATTGAGAGCACAAGTGCGGATTTGTGAAGACTGATGAACTGAATTTAGTGCTTTAAGCTTAAGAGTGAGTTTAATTCAATTCTAAAAACAAAACTTTTAGAAAAATGTCTTATAATTTTATAAAAATGCATTTTATATTCTAATTGTAGTTTTTCACTCATGTATCTACAGCTACACTTGAGGCACTGGGCAAATGCATGTATTTTTGAACACGTGCAGGAACACACCATCACTTTACTAAAAGCCTGTACACTCTTGCAGTCTTAATGGATGCCTTCGGGCAGCTGCAGTGCTTTACAGACTTCGGTCTCACGACTATGCACAATGCCCTGCAATGCTCTCACACAAAAGAGCCTTTGGGCTTGTAATAATGTGGTTCACAAAAAGGACAAGACAGTAATAACTGAAACAGAGGCCGGG
Organism: Ctenochaetus hawaiiensis; assembly: GCA_029783645.1. NCBI lineage: Eukaryota > Metazoa > Chordata > Actinopteri > Acanthuriformes > Acanthuridae > Ctenochaetus > Ctenochaetus hawaiiensis. Next base: position 5,340,692 of record JAPZDY010000009.1, read on the forward strand.
GAATGCAAGTCTTCTGCTCATGCTGCCACTGAACTGCAGCACAGGATCGGCGTGGCTGATGATGATGATGATGATGAAAATTTATTGCACAGCGAGCCGACACAACATCATGACAGCCTATTTGTCTCCACGGAGTCACTGTGTGTCATACCGATGTGCTGCCGCTGGAGTTGAGGAGGAAGTTGGCAGTGTGGGCAGCAACAGGGGGCTGGTTTGGGATTGGCCGGTGGCCCAGCGCCATGCCAACAATGGCAGTCATGTGAGTTTCAGTGCCAAAGACGTGGATGGGGATCCCAGTGGTCTTGCCTGATGAGAGCAGGCAGAGCCAAATCAATTGTGGTGTATGAAAATCAGCAGTGTCATGCAAATAAAATGCACTCATTCATGTTTTTACAGTTAAGAGACAGAAGTATAAATCGGTGCAGTGTTGAATGTACAACATACCGACTTCTCCCATCACTCTGAGACCCTCCTGGTAGTTCGGACCTCCACGGCGGACAAAAATAGTGACCTCATGCTCCTTTAGTGGCTCCTGATAGTCTCTGATGGCTCGAACAATCCCCTAGCAGGCACAACAGATGCCCAGTGAGCCAAGTGATAATGTGTAAATATTATAAAGGCTGCTACCTAAAGGAAAAGCATGTGATACCTTAAATGTTGCTGCAACATTTGTGAAGTTTGCAATGCTTCCTCCGATGATCAAAACCTTCCCTGGAAAACAAAATCATGGAAACTCAATTTACAAAAATGCAAAATTTTGAGAAAACAATTGAATAGTTTAACCAAGTAGTTTTCCTACCATCATGGTGCTTCTCTCTGGTCATCAGAGACAGGATTGTCTTGGCGTAGTCGTAGGTCTGCTGTTCACTTGGTGCTCCTGAATACTCTCCATAGTTGGCCAGCTCGTTGACGCCGCCCAGGTCACAGATTGTGTCGCTAGAAGAGTTTTACATCAGCCACCAACACAGAGCATGAAGCAACAGCAACAACATCTGCTGCACTGAGACAGTCCTGTCCTCAGACCTGCTCCCAAAATCTAACCATTAACAGAGTTTTCAGTAAAATGAGATGATAGGAACTAAACTTTAAGATGCATTTAAAAGCTAGATGCATTTTTTTTTCCATCTGGTTGGATTTAATACTGCACCGTAAACAAACACAATGACTTAACAGTGCACTCGGGAAATAATTAGTCACGGCTGATGTGTCTGCGCGTCACGCACTGCAGCCGACAGACGGCGGGATGACGGATACGCCACTCATTCCTCCAGACTCTCACTTAAATGGAATCATCTAAGAATTGAATTTAGCAGGCAGCTGAATGGGCGAAGTCTGAGCTGCTGCACCATCAGTATCAGCACTGCACCACTGGCATACCCTCCTAATGCTAAACCCAGTTAAGCCCGGTGTAATCAACAAGGGGCACTATAAGCAAACAGAACAAAACATCTTAATGCATTCTTTAAGATACATGGCTACTAGTTTTTCATACATTCAGGCTTTGTTTTGCATATTTTCGCCTGGAACTGAGTACCTGTACACCACTGAGGCTCCTCCTCCTGCCACCATGGTCCAGATTCTGCCCCGGGGGTTAAGCAGGGTCAGTTTGAGGCTGGCACCACTCTTAGCATCAAGGTCAGCAATGTAGGCCTCCTGCAGAGTCAAAGAGAAGGTCAATGAGGAGGCGTGAGGGGAGGTGTGTGGTGTTTAGCCCTAATCAGAGCAGGAACTGCACAAGCACCTCTCCATACGGCAACAATTGATTACCTGTGCTGCACTGATTTTGAAGAGCTATTAGTTGGAAATATTAATAATACTGAGAGTGACAGTGGTTGTGACATGCATCAGTGGCTCTTTGTGACAGTTGGGGCCACAGCTGGTGACTGAGAGTAAAAAAGCTCCCAATCAAAGGCGCCCGCTGTCCCCCATCACCACTCCAGACTCACAGCAGCCCAATTAGAGCCTGTCTGGTACACACACCGTCTGTCTCAAACAAGCTCCTGCACACATCCGCCAAAAATAGAAAACAAGTCTGCTTTACAGAGTAGTTTCTTTATTTCAGCCCACAGTGCGTTTGCTTTTGAGCTCAGACATCTTGGTCATTCACCTTTTAAAACCTTCATCATCGAAAAACCATCATACTGCAGGTGTGTGATATCATCTTATCGCAGCACATGAGTATGACATGACATCAGCACAGGTCTCTGCTCAGACCACCTTTACTTGAGGATGTCTCCAAACCTCCTCACGATGAGTCATGATGGCTGATTAACAGCTGTGTGCTGGTACCCGCTTTCCTCATTAATGTGACATGGGGCAGCTGGGACAGATGCTGCTACAGAGCAGAAGTGGCAGGTAAACCCACTGAGAGTCTATCTTCCTCTTCAGCTTGACAAATTAAACAGTTTATGCCTCTTGAGGGGCAATACGTCACAGTTTCTTCCACCAGTTTAAGAGTAAACAGTAGATGGGACACTAGAGATTTACATCTTTTCAGCTTAGAAATGAACGGTTTGGATTTGACCCTGACTATTTCTGCTCTACATTTAGTAATAATCTAAGGTAAAATGGTAGGAAACAAAGTCATCTTTAAGACTGTTAAATTGCTCAATTTACATCCCACTCAACATCCTTAGTAAGCTTTTTTCCTCTTTGCAGAACACCCCCTCCGACTATTTGATGACATATTGAAATCTGATGCACTGCTACAGTATCTCTGCCTCTCCAGTCCTCCCTCACCTCTGGATAAGCCTCCCTGCCGAAGGGTGGAGGGAACTCCACATCGCCCCACTTGGCCTTGCAGATGTAGTCGGCTGTGGCGTCGATCTTTGCTGCCATGTCCAGCACGTAAACTCCATCTTTTGTGACCACTGAGAGAAAACGGAGGGAAAAGAGTGTTAAAAAAATCCATGCAACAAGGTTTACAAACAACCACCCGCTGTGATTCGCTCTGTAAGCAAAGAGGCTGAGCTTTAAATAGATCACAAGAGGACCATGTTTAAGCACAGGTGACCACGGCCTTCCTGCTGTCCCTGCAGGAGGCGGATGAAGAGTGAAGATGCGGAGGAGTTGGTGCGACATCAAAGGATGGAGAGCCGGTCTCAGCAGCCATGTTGCATTCGCAGGAACAGCTGCCAGAGGGCATGTACTGGTGCCCAATTACTCCATTATAAACACATGCTGCTTCATCAAACAGCAAGCGCATGAATTATTCACTGGTTTCCTTCCTCAGTGTTAAGAAATGTGCCAGAAACAACTTCTGCTTCTTGGCTTCAACATGATGTTTTATTATGCATTGATGTTTTCATTCCCAATTTCCTTTTGATGTCCTCTTCCTATTTTCATTAACTGATTATATATTTATGAATCTGTGTTGGAATCACATGTACATAATATCATTATTTGCTTGTTCAGACATAGCACATCAAGGAATTTGTTTTTTTTGTTTGTGTGTGTTTCTCCAGTCCTGGACAGCTTACCCAGCGGGTTGATCTCCAGGTAAGTGAAGAACAGGTCCTCATACAGGTTGAAGAGTCCTACGATGAAGTTTGCCAGAATCCTGCAGAGCAAAAAAACACATGTAACACATAAAAAAACTCGTTTTTGGGTTTAAAGCCAGAAATGTCTG
>JAPZDY010000009.1:5348720-5369652 GCA_029783645.1 Ctenochaetus hawaiiensis
CAGTGCCACAAAACACACACACACACACACACACACACACACACACACACAAACACACACACACACACAAGGAAAGGACACTCTCCTTCACTGCTTTACGAGCCATACAAGTCTCTCCAGTCTCCACTGCTTGCGTCTTGGTTTATGAGGCAAAGCTGCATCTCAGCATCACAGTGATGGATGTTTTGTGTCGTGGTTATGCTGACTGGATAGATAGACTGCCTGTTTATTCACTTGAAGCAGCGTGCGCTTCAGCTGATTGGACTGATTTACTACCAATGGACTGATGCTGAACCCCTCGGCAGTCTGGGTGGCTGTTTAAGCAAACGTACGTCAGGTCAAAAAAACACCCATGCAAACCAAATGCATCAGTGCTTAACCAGGAAGGAGGGTGAAGAAAAGGACAACGGGAGGAGGATCTGATTAAAGCACCGGGATAATATTGATTGAAGGAGTGTCTGGCAAAGTGCACATTGTCAAACAGAGGGAAGAGGTGGAGCAGCGAACTGGCTGACAAACATCAGAGAGGGAGAGGGTGGATGACGTACTGTTGTCTCTCTCATGATGCGGGACTTCAGCCACTCTCTGACGCCTTTCAGGTCCAGGTTGACGCCAACCAGGCCCAGCTTGCCCCGCCTCTTGATCAACTGGTCCGGCTTCACCACCAGCCTCTGGAGGACATAAAGATAAATATGGTTTTTATTATTCTCGGCCAACAGGCGCCTACGCATACAGTATCTCTACTAATCGGTACTGAGGTCACAGTTTTCAAATCTACAGTGCATTTTATGCCATTTTATTCAGAGAACAGGAATATCACTGAAATATATGTTAGTGGTTTTGAGATAAAAAAAAAAAATCTGGACATCTGCAGGATTTCTAATGCTGTTCTGCTGCAATTATCTCATGACAATATTATTAAAACATCAACATTAAATCTCTTGGATTTTATCTATGAACTTCTGTGCATCACCTCTCAATATTTTTGCACATTCCTACATAAACGTGTACATCAGCTATGTATGTTTCTTGACTTGCGGTATTTAGTTCCTCCTTTATTTTATAATATCTTATACTATGTTTATTGTTCTGCATCAAGGAAAATTCATTGTATGTGAAAAACTACAAGGCAATAAACCCAAATCTGATTGTGACTGAAATAAATAAGCTTGATGATTATAAACTCAAACTATCATCTTTATAGTTCCATGTAACAGCAGACATTCATGTATTTAGTGGTTTTAATTATTTATTATCTAAGTCCATCTGTAAATCTGAAGTTCCCAAATAATATTTATAACTGAGAGTTGAGGTGAACATTATTTAGGTAGGAATCACTCATATACGTCAGTCCCTTCTGACGCAGGAGCTAAATTACAGCCAACCCCCACCGACTGAGCCCGTTTCCTCTCGCTTCCAAGTCTGATATAGAGAATGACTTATGACAGTGGACCCATTAGTATCTGGGTGTTGGCCAGTGAGCAAAGAGAGGACAGAGGGTGAAAGTTAATGCAATTTCCTAATCAATTCCACCGCAGCGTGTATCTCCGTGCATCTGCCCTCCACATCCTCATCGTACCTTCCAGATAAAAAACCTTCAGTCATTAGGGAGAGAGGAGGAGAATGATATTTTATCCTGCAAGATGAGTCACAGGGTAATTTAATTATCATCTATTACAGCCCGTCTATCTGCCTGTGCTTCGCTATGAAGAGCCAGGATGGCCGATCTAAGAGCAGTGCGATGCAGAAAGATCTGGCAGAACGTCGTGTACCTGAAGAACTGTTTGTACAACAAACCACCCCACCCCATCCCGCTGGACTTTGACCTCCTGGTTACCAATTAAGAATCAAAGAGAAGAGAGGAGTTTCTAACATCTCCTCTTTTTTGAATTCACACTTATTTTCCCCAAGATTGATACGTTGCTGCTGGTTGCTCTGCTGTGATGTCAGCTAACAAGCGCCAAGAGACCATTTTGCTGCCAGTCTAAGTAATTGTCTCCATAAAAAGGAGATCATTTTCCACAAGCTTTAGGAAGGCTTTTATGGTCCATAAAATGTGACAAATTTTGTGATCTAACAACCAAATGTTCACTTAGCTAAAAGAAACCTTCGTTCATCATCCACAGACATTTTTTTTTTTTTTTAAATCACAGCTGGTTCTTCTGACTCACCTCTGTGAGCAGCCATGGGTGCTCTTGAGCCAGTCGCTCGAAGTCGGTCTCAGCCGTCACGTTGGCATAGCGGAATCGGTTCTGGACCGCGGCCGACGTGCAGATGTACTTGTAGAGGAACTCCTTCCCCGTCTGCTCGGAGATGGCTTTGGCCGACATGACTGTTTAGGTTAGACTGGCCTAAGAGGACAGGGCGTACAGACAGACAGACAGACAGACAGAGAGATGGGTTGAGAGATACAAAGATGAGCAGCGAGATGAATAAATGCAGATTAGAAACAGAGATGTGGAAAGATAGATGAATACAGAGAAGCAGATGCACAATGTGGGCAGCTGCAGGGAGTGTCAACACCGTCAGAACAGTCAAGAAACGGTCTGCTAACCAGCTGATTGAAAGACGGCTCTGCAGTTTGTATTTTTCATTAGTTATTCAAAAATGCCTGACATGATTTACCTTCACTGAAAATGGAGAGACTGCTAGAAATTCAGATTACAAACTATCTGCAGACTCAGGCCCTCCATGCTTTTGCAGAGTCTGTTCTTTCTTTTAGTTTGTCTCATGCTGAACCCAGCAAGACAGAGAGAGTGAAACCAGCGAAGCTAAATCCAACACGATTAGCCTCAGGTTGTTTAAACTGCACACTAATGAGGTAATGGGCACTTATTTGCCTCTTGAACAATCAGATTCAGCAGAGAGCGTGCAGGATGGTGAAAGTGGACTCTAGTCACCAGCACACTCCTGCAGGGAAGAAGTATCTGCATAATTGACCTGTTGATGTGACCCCTGCCGATTATAAGCCGTACTGGAAAGCAGCAACAACACAGGCAGTGATAAGAAATAAAACAGAAGTAAAACAGGAAACGCAATTAACTGTAACAGCATCTATAAATTTTACTGCTCCGTGAAGGAGTTGTGATCTTTGAAATTCGGTCAGAGGCTTCACTCAATGAGGCCACCTAAAAAAAAAAAAAAAAACAACACAAAAACAAAACACACCTCAGGACGTAAAGGTATGAAATGTGAAAAGTACAATTCAATTATTTCTCCCTGTGGTGGCTTCCTGCAGAGGACACACCAACACCTAAAATTAGTATCAGACCAGAGCCATACAGGTGAAATCCACCAATGAGAACTTACAAGTCAGAAAAGAAAATTCTTTTAAACATTTACAGCCATTTTCTGTCTGCTTTCTCAATTTTTTTAAATTCTTCTAGAAGAGACACATTAGATTTTTTAATAAATGAGGGAAAATGAAAAACACTGTACTTTAGTATTTAGAATTCAGCTTTTCGTCATCATTTCTGATCAACAAGAATATTTTTATGCGTCTCACAGCAACACGGCTTTTAGGTTTAGGTCTGAATCTACTATGAATGCACAATATTTTTCAGAGCTGATAAATAATGAACTGGTAAATCTGGAATTTCAGCTCTTTTTCTGCATGATTTTTGACAAGAAACCTGCTGTTTAAACACACTGGATCATCCACAACCTGCACTGCTGAATCCTCAGCATCAGTCCTAACTTCTCCTTCAGTCTAATGTGCATCAGTATTGAAAAAATGTGGCTTATTAAGGCTATAAAATACCAAGGCTTTGACTAATTACCCTCTCATGCCATGTATCAATAGGACGGTGCACCTGCTCTGCCTGTTTCTTCTATCTGGTTCATTAAGCTGAAAGCCCTGATGTCGGCTCAAACAGGACTCTGAGCTTTACACAGCAGCCCTGGCAGCAATTTCTTAAATGGACTAATGGGACTGTCATAGACCTTTCTCCCTATTGATCATGGGTGTCCCTGAGTCACCACAGTGCTGCTTCCAGGCCGGATAAAAAAAAAAAAAACAGGGTTTATTTGAGACGCATCCAGGTTTCTATTTATCATCCACTTTCCCTGTACAACTGACCTGACAGAGGTCATACAGGTAATTGCTTTACAGCAGCAAAACCACTGGTTCAGATGATGCACAATAACATCTAAAGACAAGGAGATGATGAATGGCTTGGGGGAGGAGGGGGGGTTAAACACACACCTTGTTCAGCACAAACTCAATCAACATAAACAGAGAGTGAAGTAAAAAAATGTTATAGCTGCATATTTATTTTTACTTGACCACTTTTTTTTATTATTTTACCTGCTAACTCGTAACGTTACAACAAAACCTGCCTGACTGTTTTGTATTGAGTCATTGATCCATGAGAGGCAGGATTCAACCAACTGCACCATTTATTTTACAAACCGGTCAGACAAGCAACTCGCCCCTGTAAAATCTCCATGTCCCCATTCCAGAAAAACTTTCAGCTCTTACTCATAATTACTGACGACAACGATGGAGCAAGAGTGCGGGTGTAACGTGGGCTGGGTTGGACTGAGCAGTTCAACTAGTTTGATTTTTTTTAACGCTGAAAGATAAGGAGTTAGTAGAAGTGAAAAACAGTGAATAATGTACCTGTTTTTTGTTTTTCTTCTGTCTTCGGCGGCTCTGGGAGTGTAACGTGGTTGGATGTGTGCTTGTTCTCGGCAGTGTTCCTCCGCTCTCGCCGTCGGTGGGAACCAGAGGGACCGGAGAATGAAGCTCATTGTGAGTTTTGTCTCCATCGCCCATCTGCCGATAGGCTTGGCTGATGTTTTCTGGCCGCTGATTGGTTCAAATTCACATGTTCTGATGCTGCCTTCATGAGCACTGGGAACGATTTGCACTTTGGGATTTTTTTGGGGTCAAATTATTCAGAGGGGAAATAAGAAAATGGGTGAAAGTCTTACGTTTTTAGATTGCACTGTATATTTTATTTAAATAAGGTTAGAGGTTTGTGCTTTTAAAATGTATCAAAATTAGAAAATTAGTTTCGGGACTTTGACAACTTAATGCAGTAAATAATTGTTATAATTTGCTTGTGTAGCTGGCGAATACTTATTGAAACTATAAGCAGAAATGTCATTTACAGATCTTTTGCATATTTTCTCCACTAAAACATACAGCAGTTTACAGTGATGGAAAATAAGTAATTACATTTTTCAATTTCTGTAATTTTTAGTTTTTACATTTCATGCCCGCTTATTTGGCATCTATAGTTAGGGCAACAAATTACAAAACGTATTATGAGCTTAAAAGATATAATGTATCGTTGTAAAGTATTTTACAGTGTTTAAAAATAGTTCAAATAATTAATAGCTGAATGATACAACATGATTTCGGGGGCATTTGTCTGCATGAAGTACTTTACTTTTGTTCTGATCGTTTGAGGGGCTTTTACTTGTAATTGAGTATTTTTATGGTGTGTTATTGCTTCTTTAACTTTAGTATAACCCTGATGCTTTTCATCAAAAGCAGCTGATTTTTTTTCTTTTTTTTCACAAATTTCATATAAGATTATAGCCAAACATCTACACAAGAGATTTCAGAGAGTACTTTAAAGTATCATTAGCTTCTCCACTGAGCCCACAGCCACACCACCATGGAGAAAATAGGGCAATTATCAGCCGCTGATGCTGATTGGTTGACATTGTTCTTTATCTACACAGCAGCAGATGAGGAAATCACTGGAAGTTGCACACAACCAGCACGAGTTTTACACACTGAGAAAATCCTGCACTTTGACAACAAGTGACATGTTGAGCTCAAGTTCATGGTCTTTTACCTGCCCTTGACCTAAACTAGCAGGTTTGAATGATGTAGTGGAGGGCACCTTGAATAATTGTCACATTTTCCGTTAACCGGCACTTATATTTAACAGGATAAAGGCCTGAAGTAATAGTTTTAAGTGTGGACATCAGTAATACAAGCTTCAGTGTAATTGCATGCAGATAAGTATATGATCCAAAGACTACTACTTGCTTATTGTTTTAAATATATTTAAATAGATTGTTATATGTAAAGAGTATAACTTTGTATGTCTACAGACAGCAGTGTGAACAGTGTTTCCTGGTAGACTGTGTTGCAACTGGAGCTATGTCACCCTGGTAAGATCTAAAAATAATTTTACAAAAAGCAGAACTATAACATGAAGTGAAAACACATTTTTAAATTATCTTAGACTTTGTTAATTCAAAACAAGATACAATAATTACAGTGGAGGTGAAATGCATCTTAGAGGTAGCAGGTAGACGGGTCAGAGAAGTGGGGTGTGGATGGTGAGACTTGCTCTGTCACAGGCTACATGATGATCAGTTATCACTTCATGCCACTTACACTGTGAAAGTTTGTGGCATTTATTTGCTGTGTCAGATTCTTATGCAAGTGTAAACTGACTGAAGAGCAGACAAATGATGTAATGCAGTCTGTGGTACACTGTGTTAAAATACGTTATCTAAATAGTCCTGAGGAAGATTTCCATGATGTTGCCAATGAACAAGAAGCTTGATAACATTTGATAAGTGCCCTCTGCTGGTTAACACCCTTAACTGCATGTGTACACTCTGAGAACATGACCATGTGTAGATAAACTGTCTCAGTTATCAGTCTGCATGCAAGTCAAACGGCAGTAATGCACTGAACAGGCAGGAAAATGAATTACTGGAGCAAAGCATGTTCTTTTTTTATTAAGTGTACAAAACAAGTGCAAAAATAGTGATTCATAAGAGTTACACAAAGTAGGGCTTGCCCTTCAAAAATTACAGTCACAGAAGATGCAAATCGAAATGTAATACATGAAGTGCTGTTTCAAAAGAGGATAAAAGGGATCAATGGTGCAGTCTTGCGCAGTAGAAAAGATTGCAAAACATGGACTTGGATTCACAGCATGTGATAATTACTAAGTGCAAGCTGCTGAAACAAATACCAAATTCATCAGCATTCTCCCATTCGAACTATGCACAGTGCAAAGATTTTTCAAGGAGGGACCTTTAGAAATGACATTCATTCTAATACACTTAATCAAATAGATAACTTTGGCCCATATGCTATTGTAACAGTCACTTTCTACGATGCGCGTACACGTACTCCAACAGAAATGACAGCTAACTGCTTTAACTAAGACAAAGGTAACATCTGACAAATTCTCTTGAAGCGGCAGAGGTACTTTTAGCAGGTCAAAAATGTGTATTATTGTTGGTACCATGAAGCTGGGATGCATGCAATGAAATAACCTAGTTTTTGTATATATGAATACTGAAATACACGGACATTTATAGAGGATTTCTAAGTTTTAGATAACTGTGGAGCTATGCAGGGAGGCTATACTATCTTAGTCTAAAACTGCAGCTAATAACACCTCAGCAAATAGCCAGATACTGCAACTCTGGCACTGATATGTGAAACAAGATACTCAACGTTAACAAGCCTAACTGGATTGAAGGCATCTTGGGTTGTGGTGCAAATCAACAGTAAAAAGGCACAAAGCTTGTGGATTTAGGGTGGCTGTAACTGAACCCCTAAACACTGCACAAACACACAAACCTTGCACAGAGTTAGCCTACATTTTAATTCACCAGTCATCCCGGTCACACATCCCCATGATTGCCATTTACAGTATGGTGCACTTTTGCTTCTTCTTCTTCTCGGGTTCTTTTTTGCTCGGCACGACCTCCTTGCGCCCGTAGAAGCTGGAGAAGCAGGCAGGGGAGCAGATGGGCTCTCTCAGACTGAGCAGCCACCTTCCTTCGCCATAATACGTCAGCGAGCCCAGCTCCATCTCCTCAACCAGCTCCCCCTGCTGGCCTCCCTGCTGCAGGGCTAGGATTTCCAGCAGATCCAGACCTGTTTGAACTGGCTCAACACCCTCTGCGCAGCCTAGAGTAACGTGGGCGCGGCTCCCCAGAGGCAGGGAGGCAGCAGACTCTACCTCCTTTTCAGCATCTGCTGGCCACAGCAAAAGCTGCTCCTCGGTGAGGGACACTCTGGCACCAAAAGTGCGAGGAGTGACAAAAAGAGCTATCAGCGACAGCTCGGACACAGAACCGTAGAAATCTTTAACAGCCTGGAGGGCGGAAGACAAGAAACGATAAGGAAATATCACCATTTACATTTCAAATTCAATTTGAATATCTTCATTCGACAACGCATGAAATATTGTATAAAAGGGGAATTTTTCTCTTAGAATATTAAAAGATTTTTGGTTTGAGGGGTTATGAACCTGACACATTGAAATTTTGATAAAAATAAAAATTTTTAAGATTTTGTACCAACTCTTCACATCTTCATATGTAGCCACCAAATCTAACTTACTGTATTCTGTGCATACGCTTTCGAACCCTCCACTTTTCCATAGTCACAGAATTTTGTAGTGCAATGGAGGGTCCCTTTGGATTGAAAGTACTGCTCCAAGTCCACCTCCTTCTCAGCTTTACCAGTGACTGCAAATACAAGAAAAGATCAGCTGCATCTTAGTCAGGACAATGATTCTGGATATCAATCTGCGCAAGGACATTTTCCCTCCCCGCCCGTATTCAGCTACGTAATAAATACAAAAAATTTAAATACACTCACAGTCGATCATGTGTTTCTTGAAGGCCTCCAAGGTGTCCAGTGTTTTCAGGAAGTCCATTGAGGTGCACCTGACTTTTTCCTGGACAGAGTGAAGAAGGAACCACCCAAAGTAAAGAGGCAGGGACATTTCTTCGAGGGGAGCTCTCATGGCCTCCAGCTGGGTTGCCTCCAGTCCGCGCTTGGTCTTCTTGATCAGCAGTGCTACATCTCTGCTCCATTCTGTACGTGGCTCCAAAAAGACAGCAACAAGATGCTGCTGCTCTGCAATCTCACCCAGGCGGGCCAGCCGATCCTGGGTGTGGTTGGTGTCGTCCACCACTATCAGCACAGAGACAGATGTTCCTGCACTGCAGCGGGCCACGACAGCTTCATCCAGAGCCTTGTATCCTTCAGCAGATGATTCTGGATTCTCTGGTTTTACGCCATGGTCATCAGCAGAGACAACAGAGCAGTGGTCTTTGTAGGCATCAGCTATGGCACGTGCCAAGAAGCTTTTACCGCTTCCTGGGAGGCCTCTGAGGACAAAAAGGATACGAGAGGTCTGCAGGGTGTCTTTGGTCTGCTCTCGCTCCAGGAAGGCAAAGGACAGGGAGCCAGATGCAGGAACTGCATCCTCTTCCTTTTGGATCTCAGCATCTTTCTTCTCAGAAGCAGCACCTTCACTTTCTGGCGCTGCCTCAGCTCCCTTCAGAGTATCAGACTCTGATTTTTCTGGTTCGGCTTCCTTCTTTTCCTCTGTAGGTTTCACATTTTCAGGTTCAGCTGATGCCTCTGCCTTTAATGGTGAAGCTTCTGTTGGCTTTTCTGGGGAAACTTCCGTGACCACCACCGTTTCTGCTGGTTTTTCCTCTTCTTCATCCTTTGTAGGCTTGGCAGGGACTTCATTTTCTGCCACCTCCTCTTTGGAAACTTCTTCTGCTCCGGTATTCATGGTGGTCCGCAATTCAGTCTCAGTTTCCACTTGTTCTGACTCTCCCTCCTCTTTGCTGGGTGGTGGTGGTGCATCCACTGGCTGTTGCAGTGTGACTGGTTCAGGTAATGTCTGCTCTTGTATTTCAGCTACTGGAACTGATTCTGCCAATTTCTCTGGCTCTGGTTCAGGGGCACTCTCAGTCAGAGGTGTTTGCACAGGCAAAGGTTCTGGGTCATTCTCTGGCACGGGCTTCTGTTCAGGCTGGATGTTTTCTGGTTCTGTGTCTAAAGCTGCAACTGGGTCAGAGATCTTTTCAGATGACTCATCTGGTTCTGGTGGTGGCACATTAGGCACTGACTCAGTGTCAGATTTTTCTGTGGGCAAGCTCTCCTCAAATTCCACTTCTGTCTTTTCTTCAGACACTGTAACAGTTTCTGTCACAATAAACTCCTCTGTTTCTTTCAAGTTTACGACATCTGTATCATGACCATTCACCGCCGCCTGTTCAGTCTCTTCATCAGCAGCTGGTGGCTTCTCAGGCTCTGTGGATTCCTCTGAGGTCTCCAATTTTGTCACAACTTCTTTTTCCATTACAGTCTCCTCTGGCTGTGGAGTATCTGACGCATCTAAACCCTCACTGCTCATTTCAGTATCCATGTCCTGCTTTAAGTCTGACTTAACACCACCACGTACCTTATACAAATAAAAAGAGAAAAAATTGGCTTAGATTATGGATTAACTTGTAAAACCAGTGAACACACACTAGCTTCAGCAACCTTTGCCAAGAAAACTACACCTTATGGGTAAAGAATGGTACTTCAACACTAAAAAACTCACAAACTGAGTCAAAAAAACATATGATACATACCAAGGCTGGAGAAGATCATTATCTATTATTCAAGATTGTAAGTTACAACATATTGCAGCTCTAAATCTAGCTTAAAAGGATTTAGATGGACTTGATTGTGATAAGGGCTTAGCAGAGTCCCATTATTTCTCAAAAAGAATCAAAATCTGTTAATTTATTAAAACTTGCAGAAGTGAGAATAGTTAAAAACAGCCAAGTGTGAACGGTGAAATCATAGTTGACAGACTTGCCCTTTTACATAGAAAACCCCATGAATATGCTCTTTAACACTCACTCATGACAGCATTTTTTCCCGACCACTTACCCTTTTAGTGTGAAAAATCAAGTACTTTTATTGAGATTGTGGTCATTATGTCATAGATAAGGAAGTGAGCTTATATTCCCAATTTGGATAAAAGGGTGGCATTGTAAGAGGTGGACCTATTTTCTTTTTTTTTTTTTTTAATCACTGCACATGATCCTCTTTCAACAGATTTTGGATGGGAGGGAGGGTCACATAACATCATACACAAAGCAATACAATGGCCCTGCAACTATCCCTCAGCTCTAAGTCGACTTATGATAAGTAGCAGTGTGGTACTCTGGTGCATATGGTAGGGGTGTTGGCACAAGATTACCACAACAGCTTATCTAAATTTATGTTCCTTTGTGTTTAAAGGGAAACAAGTGAAGCGGAACAAAACAAGCATGAATGCAAGATACCGTGCTGCATTCAAACATTGCATTGCTAAATAAACTGCGCCGAGCATTAGACAAAGGGTAGTTAAGAAAATGGGGAGCATGGCGTAGAAATGTGATTACTTCATAGTACAGTGCAAGAATGGTTGACAAACGCAGCATTTAACAGATGTGTGAAACCACATCGTGTCATGAGACAGAAGGGGAAGCACTCCAAAAACAATTCAACCCAATTTGGTAATAACGACAAACTGGCAAACATTTAAAACATTTTTTTAACATAAGACTAGACAATATCATAAGGCAAACGGATGCAAAACTGAGAAATTAACACACTTGGAGATTTAATAAACTAAATCTGATGCGTTAACGTAACAAGGAAGGTGAATTTAAGTCGCATTAAATGGCGCAGTGAGTGAAATATCTGTGAGAATGTGGTTTTCGTTTGTTTGAGGTGAGTTTGGGCTAAATAAAGCACACGCTCGCTTCAATAAGTGCCAAAGGTCGCATCCTAGTTTGCTTAAATACTGCTGTATACAGGTAAAAAAAAACAAAAACGATGAGAGTTGAGAAGTAACTATCCATTTCATGAAACTGCACAATGTGGCCAGGCGGGGAGTGGCGTGCACCCAACGTTAGCACGCCAGACAAAAACAATTTAGCCTGGCAGTCAACGGATTTGGCTATAACATCACCACATACAGCGCCACGACTGAACAAGTCTAATGGTTTCCTGGCGCACGCGAGTCGCTAAATATTGACGGAACAACTTCTTTGAGGCTTTTTGCGTTTAAAAAAGAAGAAGTGTAAACGAAAGATAGCATGCTGTGAGAAAGGCTTTTGTTTGCTAAGATGCCAGCTTACCAGTTATGCTGCTGTGGAGTTGTCGGTGGTGGAGCTGACCACGCGTTTCTCCCTGGATACAATGACAAGGCAATCCTTGGCACAGACATGCACCCGCTTCAATAGGAAATTCCCGGGAACGCGCAACTGGGCGTGGCTACGGGCACGCCCCTGAAGACAGGAAGGACGCGGCTAGAGGAAATTAAAAAAGATCTTTTTTGTGTGTGTGTGTTGCATGGCTGCACGATTTCTCTGCGTAAAATTACTTTCATTTCCTTAGTTTTATGTAATCAAAAGTTGTATTGTTGGAAAGTACCTAAAAATATTCCTTTCTTAATAAATTCAATTAAAAAACATACCTATTTTATTTTATTTTTTTATTTATTGATTTATTTCGTCTTTTTTGGAGTTCATGTGTATTCTTTGTATACGTACACACTGTAGAAAAAAACACCAGTAAAGCTTTAAAAAAGTTTTTACATTATTTTGCATTTTTCAGGTCAGATTGGATGTCATTTTACGTCAGGTGAAAAAAATCAGTGCAACACACACAACCACAGAGACACACACCTTGGACTCATACAAACCACAACATTTATGTTTTGTGACAGATGTGTGACAAGGGGAAGTAGAACTAGATATGGGGAATTTTTTAAAAGATAAGATTTTCAGGTTTCAGTATGATACCATTATGCAAAATATTCCTCTGTTTTCAAAATTAAGAAACACTTTTTTAATAATAGATGATTCAGCTTTTTTCATTGAATTCTGATAACTGTGCAGCCTCACAAATAGATCTGGACTCTACCTGGAATTTAAGCAAGACCAAGAATGAAATCATTTATTTTTAGAAGTTTTTCTGTATAGGATGTAGATTTTTAATTAGTTCCCCATATACACAGTTTCACTTGTCATAGAACAGTATCACTACTGTGTATATAACTGACAGACCAATGGTCCCAATATCAACTACACAGAAACCAAAAAAAGCACAAATACAAAAAATTGTATATAAGCAGTGACACATCAACTCAGGCATCCCTGTTCGTATTCAATACTTTAAAATACTGAAACTCCTTGTCAAATTACAATAGATTATTTTCTTATCATTTCTAGCACAAGTGAATTTGGATTCATGAACACTCAAAGCATTACATTTGAGGAAGTTGACTTTTATTGGTGTCTTCCCGTTTTATCAACTTTCTTTCGATGGCTCTTGTCCTCCGTTGATTTTCTGTGCTCAATATGTTCTCTGAAGCACCATAAATCTTGACTGAGGACGGTCTCATTGCAGTAGGTGTTGCTTTATTTCATCTAGAGCCTAAAAGCAGAATGATCATTTTTATTGATCAAATATTTCTTTAAATGGAACTAAAAAGATGGCTGAAAGGAAGCATATGACAACAGAAAGGGAACCTTCTGAATGACAGTCACTGCAGCATTGTCTTCTTGCAGCTTGGCAGTATTTAAAGCTGTCTCAAAGTGGGAGACACTGGACTCGAAATTTCCAAGTTTCACTGGGATACAACAGAAAGGAATAGACAATTAGAGGCCAGATCTGTAGTTTTTGGACAACATGCAGCATTGAATAGTTTAAGAGGTTAAATCAAGTGAGTAAGCTGAATGGCCACAGTAACTGTTTTTAAGAAGTTATAATGATGTAGATAAAACAAATAAAAATAAAAATTACATTCCGATTGTGCCACCAAAACATTGGCATTTAGCTGCCACTTCTCATCAGCAATTTCATCAGCTGCAGCAACTGAACGAAGGCCATAGTCTCTGGCTTCTGTGTGGTGACTAAGCTCCAAGTAACACCAACCAATCTCATGGAACAACCAGGTCTTTTCCAGACCACTATAGATCAACGGGATCTTCTTCTCCCAGCTGAAAAAACAAGATTGTTTATGCATTTTGTATTAATTTTTCAATGGTTTTGCAAAGGATGTTCATATCATATATTACACAAGCCCAGCTTTTATTTAATTATTTACTTACAACTCAATGGCCTGTGAAAACTGTCCATTTTTAGCATGAACCCGTCCAATGTTGTCCAGAGCCCTGGACATTGCATCTTGGAGTTTGCTGTTGATAAGAAAAATTACAGAACATTGGATCTAATTTCATAAAACAAATTTACTCTTGATGTTTCATTTCTTTAAATTCTCACCACTGTTTAGCCAACTCTAAGTCTTTTTGATGATGGTCTAATGCTTTGTCCACGTCTCCTAAGTCGATCAAGGCATTCCCAATGCAACTGTGCAGGCTGCCCAAAACCTCTTTCTTATTAGGCACATCTTTCTCCGACCATCCCTGCACTATCTTCATGACTTCTTCAGCCTTCCTGAGACTACCCTCTGCATTCCCAGAGGTCAACTCTAAGACGACAAACGAACAGTGAGCATTCTTTAGTCTAAAAAGAAAACTAGCAAGCCAAAAGTTTAGCCAGAAACCTGCCTTACCAGTGTCAATAGCATTGAGGCTCTTAAGAAGAAACTGAGTGGGTTCAGAGGGCGGACTGTGATGGCTCTTGCTACATTTTTGCTGCATTAGCTTACGCTCCCTTTCCCGGGCACAGATGGGCTTCTCCTGGTTCCAGAACTCAGTGCAAGTATCAAGGTATGTGAGGCAGTTCTGAATGACGTCCTGCAGTTGTTCCCCACCCTTCATTTTACCTCTTACTAAGCCTGTAGATCAATGTGTAAAAGATTTAAATGCTAGTTAAATTAAAAGTGAGAAACATCATTGTAGGTGGGTTTGAAATAAACACATCAGAGAGTAAGGACTGAAGAAGAAACTAATCATTAACATTTAAATCTGCAGTCTAGAGAATCTGCCAGCCATGACAGATGCTGACAAACAGAAGCAAACTTTATGGGCCTGGGCATGCACAGCAAGCAAAATCCCCCCAAAATTATATTGTATTTCCTAAAACAAGTGAGTAAATAACATTCTACCTTCATCTTTAAGCAGATTTTCCAGGTATTTCTTGTCACTGTAAAACTCTCCCAACAATTGTTTGGTTATCTTATCATTCTTAGGGGTTTTCTGGGTCAGCTTTTTTTTCACTGTTGTCAGATGTTGAACTGAAGTAACCGGCTGTGCCCTCTTTGACAGCTAGTGAACAGAAACATAACATTGGTTATCAGAGCAGAGGCCAGGGTTAAATTCACAAACCAAATGCAAACTCTACGGTGGTCGCTCCTATTTTTCAAGTTGAGTACTATCTTTTTAAAGGGGACCACAAAAATGACCTACCTCCTCATCTTTTTGGAGAAATGAAAGGTCTCCCTTTACCTTCAGTTTGACAGAGGAAGGGTCTAGGGGTTGCCACAGAAAAATAATTGTTTTAAACTTAAAACGTGAGGAGGATTTCCCTGTACTGTTACAGTTTAGTGAAAGTCACACAGTGGCATGGAAATACTCACTGCCAACAGAGTTTTCAATGGCCTCCTGTGCTTTCTGGATCCCCAGTCTGAACTCCTGTATTTGTGGACGAAGCTTTTGTCCTCTGTGATAAAACACCAGTGCAAATTCAAATTCACCCATGTAGTATAATGCTTCTGCCTTCTGGTACAAGCCCTAAAAAATCACAATAAAAGAAAGGGGTTTTTTTTGTTGTTTTTAATTGTCTCAATTTTGCATTTGGTGCTGACTTGAGGACTGTGAATTAGTACAAAGAAATCAGTTGTTTACTTATAAATATCTTTTTTTCTGTTTTTCTTTCTTTCTTTTTTTTTTGATGGACAACAACATAAATGGTTCCTGTCCTTTACCTCAAAAAATGTCTTGTCCCCCTTGAGTGAAGCCTCTGCATCTTTTAGGGCGATACCATATTGCCCCATCTTCAGGTAACATTTGGATCGGCCGACATAGCAGGTCTTCTCACCAGGCTTCAGAGTCAGTGCCTAAACAAAGACCCAAACAAGCCCTTTGTACATATTTTTTATAAGTTGCATTGACAATGCCTGTTAATGCTATTGCAATAACAAAATGTTATTTAGTCATCAAAACAGCTGACGAGCTTCAGTTAGTTATTTATAACGTGCCAGGACTAACTTTTGCTAACTGACGTTAAGCGGCAACAAGCTAAACCTCGATTAGCTAGCTAACTAACGTTACTTACCGTGGTGTAGCTCTCTATGGCCTTTTTATACTCTCCTTTAAGGCACAACCAATCACCATTGGCCATTGAAGTGGAAAATACGCCCTTCGGCTTTTCATCTCCGTCTATGTCTATGTCTGACATTTTTAGGCAAAAATTTTGGTCTAAACGACACTTTCAGATAATTTCACCACAGTAGCTTCTCCGGTCAACTGGTATCTTAGCAACCACACTAACAAACCGAGAGCCGGAAATAGCGTCATCAACTGCCCGCCCGCTTCTGTCTTAATCCCAATTTATCACAACAAAAATCTGACCATATATTTTTTTTTTGTCAAAAAAGTACAACTACAACTTGCTAAATACTATTATATTCTATATTTAAAGGTAATACGTTGCTACTTAAACAAAAGAAAAGAAACAATTAAGGGGAAACTCAGAGGAGGCCAACTTTATTGACATGGCTGGTACTTTTTCAAGGGTCAAGTGAGGATGGTTTCACCATAACGGCAAAAATAATGAGCAAAGATAAGGACGCTTTTCTTTTCTCCATGAGGTGCACCAAGAGAACACACACTTATCAGGGGTTCACTGAACATCACCTGGTTTCCACAGTCTCACCACTGCACACTTTCTTTGACAATTGCACACATATCAAGTCATTTATTCAGTCCTTTTCTCTGGGATTGAGTAAAATTGCAGTTTGCATCACATTCAGGAACCAATTGAGCATAATCTATTCCTGCGCACCAGTTCTTACAGACCAAGCCAAACCTTCCTGTATTTTGTGTCAAACAGATGCCCACAGCGTGTCCTCTTTCAAACATTTACATAACAGAAAAGTGTCCTCATCTTAGGGAGATGGTTCTATCAGACAGCAAGTTTACAATAAATATATGAAATAAAAAAAAATGGAAAAAAATAATCAACTATCATCACAAATCAACACTTTACATTCCAGTAAAATGTACAATGCAGCAATCTGTATATGGCAACATCAAACATAAAACTTGTGACGACAAAAGGGAGGATTTTGCTGCCAACAAAGCCAGCACAGCTGTCTCCACTGCCATCTTTCTAGTGTGCTCCAGCTGTGCTGTGTGTGTAGGTATAGGCTCCAGCTGTTGTAAATTTGAAAAAATGCTCAAGTATGTCTATTGGCTTATGACAAGGAGGCAGTTTTCAGTGCGAATTTGTAGCAGCCAACTGTCTGTCTGACAGACTCTTCATATGGGGGGGGGGCGTGCCGCTTGCTCACTGATTTTCTTCAGAAATCATTAAGCAAGTCATTAACTTTCATGCAGAGAGAATACCTGCTCAGACATAAGTTGAGAGGAGCAGGGTAATAGCTTGCTCAATGCTCAGTTGCATCTCAAGAGTTTCCCCAGGATGTCACTTCCTGCAAGGATCCCTAAAAGCTCTGATATTATAGCTGCGCAATATCTCCTGTCTCAAAAATTTGAGGGAGTATTTGGACCAGGGTTGCTAGCCATTACATACTTAAAAGTTTGTGTCATTCTGGAAGGAAGGAAACCAAATCCAAAACCAGCAACGCTATCAACTCAGTCTGAGCCGTCTTGGTGTCCTTGCTATACGGGCTTTGAATCATTTGTTGCATGTGGTCGTTGGGTTGCATTCATTAAGTCAATGGCATAGACAAGAATCTGACTTGCAATCAGTCAGTCATTAAATATGGATGGTGGGTCGGGGGGGTTGACATTATTGAAAAGTCCTGATGTAGTAACTGTTTAGGTAGACGAATTCCTTCCTTTAACCAAACTGGAAGAAGAAATTTCCTGGTCCAGATGCTGAAAGAAATAACAAACAAGTCAATACTGTTGTATTCTGAAAGTCCACATGGTTAGCAGAAGAAAAGCATACAGCACAACTTTCTGCATACATGAAGTGCATTATTTACCTTCAAAACTAAAACCCCCTGGGCCTCCGAAGAACGCCTTGAAAATGTTGTTCGCATCAAAATCTGATGGAGACAAAAAGAATCAAACATCAGCACAGAACTTTCAACACAGCCAGGTTCTCATCAATTACAGCTTTTCTACAGTAACAAAGAGGTGGATCCTCAGCAGAGACACAGCTTTTACTTCGATTTGTTCAGCCCTGAGACCTCCCAGTCCAGTCGCTTACCTCCCATATTCATGCCATCATCCTCCAGATCCTGACCGCTGTCGTAGCGAGACTTCTTCTTTGCATCAGAAAGAACGCTGAAGGCCTCGCCCACCTCCTTGAACTTCTTCTCCTCTTCCTTCTGCACCTCAGGACTAGCTCCGCTGTGACGGTCTGAAGGGAATGAAAGGGAGAACATCATACACATGACAAATGCAAAAAAGCAATCAGGGCAGAGGGACTCCTGTATATCACAGAATGATTTTTTTTTATAGGTAGAAGAAATTTTTCTTTGTACCTGGGTGATGTAAAAGTGCCCGTTTGCGGTAAGCTTTCTTGATCTCCTCTTCTGTGGCGTTCTTATCCACTCCAAGCACTTTATAGTAATCTTTCCGCTTACTTTTCTTCAACTCCAGCTGGGCATTTTTCAGGAGGTGCTTGTGTTCTACAAAATAAACGAGACAGGACAGGCTAGAAAAACAATTAGGCAAAATGAATGGAAAGTACCTGTGAAAGCTGAAAGCTGCGTCAGCTCAGCCACAACAGAGGAGTCCGTTTCTCACCTTTTGTTTTCTCTGTCTGGTAAACTTTCTCATAGTCTCGCACTGCTTCTTCATACTGCTCTGTCTCCATATAGCTGCAACAGAGTACGCACAAGTCCCTCATTGTTTCTTTAAACAGTCTGAGCCATAAAACACAAGTTCAGATAATGATAATAATACTGTCTTTTGTTTAGTCGCGTTTGAAAACCAAATGCAATAAAATTCACTGTCTATGTAAACAACCCAGTTAGAAGTACTGGACATACCACTGTGCTCTCCGTAAGTAGGCTTTGATGTAGGTCTCATCCAGTTTAATGGCCTTCGTGCAGTCTTCAATGGCCTGTTCTAGTTTTTTCAGCTTTCAAAGAAAAAGATACAAGTGTGACCATTTGAGGTCAAAAAAAGAGAAAGAAAAGTAGTAGGCAAGTTCTCTTGATGTGACAGAAGAAGGCAAGACATTGCAAAGATTCCAAAAAAACTTAACTATATACTATTAATGTCAGAGAAAGAGAACTAGAACTTTGCAGTCTGTGCCTGTACTAACCTCTGAAACACTAAATGTGTACGCGCCAATATATGTGTTTAATGCATTGTTCTACTCTGCGATGTTTACTACTTTGCTGTAAATTTACAAAATATGTTAAGTGCTTAAATACTCATTAAGCAACACATTAGCTCTCAGTGGCTTTTTCGCAAATAATGACCAAGGATGCTGAGGTTTATTTTACTGTTGACCAGACAAAAAAACTAGCCAGATGTTGATGCAACCAAAAGTATTTCTTTCTGTGCATGTTCCTCACCTTAGATCCAACAGTGGCCCTATTACAGTATAGTTTGGCATTCGTCTTGATGTTGTTGGGGTCTATTGTTAGTGCCTCAGAGTACAGCTCATACGCTGCCTCAAAGTTTCCTTCCTTGAACGCCTTGTTCCCCTCCTCCTTCTTGGCTTTCAGTGCTTTGGCATTCTGGAAAAAAAAACATGGGACAACCTAAAAAGCTAAATCTGGGTTAACAGCAATGTCATTCAGACTTAAAATGGATGAGAAAACACCACAATGCTGTATTTTCCTTATTTTCCAAAGCCAACGACTGTTTTTAGAGGAAAAACTCATAATTAGACATAAACTTAATGGTTGTACTTATATACTGAATTACTCACTCTGCACGCGAGCCGAGCCTTGTCATGGTCAGGAGCCATACGCAAGGCCTGGACAAAGAACTGGACAGCCTTGTCAATGCAGTCCTCATAGTACAGACAAAGACCTCGCACGTACAGTGCATCTGCATTAGTGGAGTCCATTCGCAGAATATCACTAAATAGGAACAAATTATTCTTATTAATGCCAACACAAAACATACATATAAAAGAGAAACAAAGAAGGAATAACATTAACTTTGTATCATCATCTTTAATGGTTCAGTTCACATCTGAAAATGCAGTGATCCCTGCAGTGATGACGAAATGTGCAAGGATGCGGTGGTGTAGCAGGGGAGACTACATGTGGAAGGAGAGCACCAGCCAAAGTATTTTATTTCCAGCTTTAAATCGTGGGAGTAAATTTCCTCATCAATCTGAGAACAGAAAAAGCTCCACATTTTTCAGAGGGCACTGGCATACAGGCACTCCCCAGAGAACCTTCACGTCGAGGCAAATTTATCAGTCAGGATGCTCAATATAAGAGATGCATCACTTTTACAGCACTGTAATTGCAAATTTTAAGATAATTCTTACACTTTTTAGACCCAAATCTGTAACTCCTTAAAACGATTAAAACACAAAGTTGTGCATTTAGATTTTAAAAGCATCAGGCGTTAAAGATGTACACTTACCTGGCTACAGACTGAGCCTCTGGGTAGCGTCCAAGCAGGGCTAAGCACTCTGCTTTCAGTATCTTGAACCTGTGACAGGCTGAAGCAGACTCCAAGGCACGGTCCATGCAAAAAACAACCTTGAGACAACCAACGCACATTTCCGGTCAGTGCTACTCCACATATATGGAACTGGCGGCATATCACACACTGACAAAATTAGGTAAGACTGAGACCTCAGTGGAGCTTACCATCCTGAAGTCTCTCTTCTCAAATCCAATCTCCGCCATTCTCTCATATTCAAGGATGGATTCTGCATTTTTCAGCTGACAAGGGAATTTGAGGTATTCAGTGGAAATGTGAAAAACCTGATGTAATGAATGAATGAATTCTGTGCCATGTGCAGTGCTCGGAAAAAACAGGTCAATGCAAGCAGCTGTAATTCTGTGAATAA
>JAPZDY010000009.1:5369663-5384778 GCA_029783645.1 Ctenochaetus hawaiiensis
GAATAACTGAAAAGTTGCCTGTCGGCTTACTTACTGAGAATTAACAGTAACTCTAGCTGATCTCCTCTTAAGCTGCTCAGAATCAGACTTTTGAACTTATTTGCACTAGCTTGGCCACAGCTTATCTCATAGTGGATAATCATGACTAAGTTGTCAGATCATGCTCTGTCAGGCCGAGGTCAACTCACCTCTTGCTGGGCCTGGCTGTTGTCAGACTCCAGCTCCAGGACTTTCTGGAAACAGCGGCTGGCAGCCATAGCATTACCCAGGGACAGGTGGCACTTGCCCTCTCGCAGATGGCCCTGCAGGTAAAAGACTTTTAGTTCACAACTAAAGATGCACTGTGCCTCAATTGACCCCTTGCTGAAATCAGCTGAGTACTGTGTTTAAAATACTAAACCATACCTAGCTCTGTTTCACTTTTTTGTAATGTGACACACCTGTTTATCCCTTCAGCAAAATCATAAGTCCAGTGACCCTGCAGCAATGGCTGATTATTCACTGCACTACTATATGGACGCGTAATAGCATATCGAGAAACTACATACCACTGATAAAAATATGAATCCATTAAAAAAAATATCTTTTCCAAGTTGATTTCTCAAATAGGGGGCTGATATAAAGGCTTTCTATATTGTGTCTAAAATCTCCTTGACAAAAGATTAGTTAATTGATTCTGCATCTCATATAATAACCCAATTACAATAGCAACAATATACTACAAAACCAGTTTGAGGTCCTATGTGAAAAAAAAAAAGTTGTCTAAGGTGTCTATCAGTAATGATCAATCTATTCATGAGCTTTTACATGTTTGGCATAAAACTAATTGAAGATGCGGGAAAAAAATTTCAGTAGGCTATCTAAATTAAGGCCCATTCCAGTGTTTTTAAAAATTTCACAACATCTGCATCCATTATCTGCCTCGGTCCCAACATGTGTTGCTGGCATTAGAATTATATAAAATAAGATTAGCAAATGATCACATTAAGTATTATTAATGTTTTACACAGCATTCCAACTTTTTTTGGAATCAGGGTTGTATTTCTACTCCCATTGTGAAGAAATTTTTCTTATGTCATTTATACATAATAAACCTCAACTGAACACATTTAAACCTCTTCTTTAAACAATGCTGACAGCAATGTGCGAAATCATTAAGCAAAGCATCAGTGGAGTAAATAGGTAGATGGGAAAAAAACAACAACAGTCAAAACAGAAATTACTTAATGAAAAACATTTTTAGAGTAACTTTTCCCATTGATAAAATGATGTAGTGTTTTGTTTCCCACAACCTGCCTTCATGAAGGAGTTATCTAGTCGCACTGCTTGCTGGGAATCCTCTAAAGCTTCTCTGTACCGACACAGCATCATTAGTGTGGCTGCCCGGTTTCCATAGTAACTTGCGTTTTTGGGACACATGTCTGTAAAAAAAAGTTATTTAGATACTACCAAGAAAATACAGATATCCAAGTTTTGTTTCTTACTGATACGACAAATTATTTTACAATTACCTATGGCCTTGGTGTAATAATTGAATGCTTCTGCGTAGTCCTTCTTGATATAAAAGGCATTGCCTTGCTCTTTGAAGCCCTCTGCCTCCCTGTGTAAAAGTGGCCAGAAAGAAAGGAAAAAGTTAAAGACAAAAACTAAGAGCAGCATTATTGTAGAGAGTGTATTACCATACAGGTATGTGATTACTGAACTTCTAAGTAAACTTCTTGTCTGCAAACAATATTCTTTGAAAGACTCTTAAGTCCGAGCATCACAGTCACAATCATATCTAAAGTGAGGAATGTGAATTTGAATGACAGTGTGCATCACAGAGCTTGCTTCCCTAAGTCAGCTAAACATAGAAACGGGGAAACCAGCTGGGCAGAAGGGTCTGCTCCAATCAAACACGAAGTTATTTTGTGAAGCTGACAGGGAGCAGGGCCAGGAATATATGACACCATGCCGTGGGCCACTGCGATTACTTATTTTGGAAACCTTTCATGTTTTACATCACGACCACACAGTGAGTCAACGGTCGTTGGGCAGCTGGTATCATACTAACATTTTAAGAAAACAGTAACATTACTGCCAGCCCGGTCAACTTCTGCTCTTTAGCAGGAAACTGCAGGTTTATATGTTGAGGTCTACCTGACTGCAACCCAGAAATTCAGCACAACCAAGACAAACGTGATCCGGGGTAAAATTTAGCCTAACAGTTAGCAGTAGCGCCCTACTTAGCTTTCATACTGCGACGAGAAAATAAAACGGCAGTGATTTCTTAGTGATGGGACGCATGTCAGTATAAAACTGCGTTACAGATACATTTCAGCAGCTGTCAAGAAAGCTCTAGTGTGTTTTACCTTTCTAATTCTTCGTCACTCAGCAGTTCCATGTCAGGGTCCATATTCACAGCATCATAGCCCTCCGTCGCCATTTTGCCGTCAATGAGGAGGGGCGGGGCCAGGTACTGCAGTAGTTACGTACACTGTAAACAGGAAGTAGTCCGTTAGGTAAGAGTGCGGTTCGCTTGCAAATAAATTTATTCACATAGCCAAAATACAAATACACATCGCTAGCCAAAGTTAGGCTTTATTTTTTAAGACACGTAATTTAGTAGGGTTAGTTGTATCAGATTGCATTAAAAACTAGCTACGTTTGTGATATCGTTTCTCTCTGTTTCTCTGAAAGCTAACGCTAAGCTATTTCTGCATTTTCGAGACTAAAGATGTTAACATACTAGCAAACTAGCCAACGTTATTGTAGCCTATCAGCAAGACAAACGTACATTTTTAATATATGCTATTTGCTATTAATCGTTTTTAAGTGTTTGTTTCAAAACGTTTGTATTATATCACAGTTCTAACAACGTTGCTGTCCTAAATGCAGCTGCACGCTACTACAGTGCTATGACATGCACTTGCGCTGTAACAATAATAAAGTATTTGATTTCAGTTTTCCATTTTTGTATCTTCTCTGAAAAACAGATTCTCTGACCCGAGAGTGAATCATGGGCAAAAGCTGTAAAGTGGTCGTGTGTGGCCAGGCTGCAGTTGGTAAAACAGCTGTTTTGGAACAACTACTGTATGCCAATCATGTTGCAGGTATAACATGCAGTTTAAACATATTGTTATACATGTTTTTAGATGACGACTTCCATGAGTTAATAACATTATTTACCGAACCTGAAAGCACTTAGCATACAGTTATTGATTGTTGATTGTCAAGAGTGTTTTTCTGGGTAGTTTTGTGTGTGGTGTAACCACTGGCATTGCCTATTTAAAATGTTCAGTGTGATAGCTATTGATTCTTCAAACTAGGCTGGAGCATTTAAGTTTATGTAATAAGACACACAGCCAGGGCTCACTTTGAAGAACTCATAAAACACACACTCTCACACTCAAAAATGCTGCTTGTCGTAGAGCTTGTAATAGGACCTGTAAATATGAAGTACCATGACTTGGTATTGTAATGTTTTGTGGATCAATATTGTGTATCTTACTAAATTCCAGCTGCTAAAGTTGACTTTGAATTAAATTTTAATTGGCATTTACATAACCATTATTTATATAGTAGCTGCCAGAATAATTCTGTTTTATAACCCAAGCTTAAGACTCTAAGGTGTAATCACAATTAGATTTATTGCATATGTTTTTTCCATTGGCACTCTGTCACACGATATAGTTTGCTTATTTACAGTGTATTAGTTACAAGCAATTGCACAATCATCAGCCTGTCTTTTTTTAACCACTGTTAGGTTCAGAGCCCATGGAGACACTGGAGGATATTTACATTGGGTCCATAGAAACTGATAGGGGCACACGAGAGCAGGTGCGCTTCTATGACACTCGTGGACTCCGGGATGGGATGGAGTTTCCTCGACATTACTACACTTTTGCAGATGGCTTTGTACTTGTCTACAGCATTGACAGCAAAGAATCCTTCAAGCGAATGGAGGCCCTCAAGAAGGACATCGACCGTCACAGAGATAAGAAAGAGGTGAGGATTGAACCTGTTTATCTGCTTGGAAATAGGATTTATAAACTATTCACATAAATAATGTTTTCCTTACACTAACCTGATGATCTTCATCCTCAGGTGACCATTGTTGTGCTGGGTAACAAGCTGGATAAGCAAGAGGAGAGGAGAGTCGACTCTAACATGGCTCAAAACTGGGCGAAGAATGAGAAGGTGCGTCTGTGGGAGGTGTCAGTGGTGGACAGACGCACACTGATTGAACCCTTTGTCTACCTGGCCAGCAAAATGACTCAGCCGCAGAGCAAGTCCACGTTCCCTCTCAGTCGCAATAAGAATAAGGGAAGTGGGTCTACAGACAGCTAAATGACCAGACATTATTAGCATGTTCAAGAGGGAAGAAAAGGAAGAAAAGGTGCATTAAAGGGAACTTGGTCTCGCTAAAAAACAATTTTGATATCATGAAGAATGAAGTAAGCGATGCTCTGGAGAAGTGATGCAGGATGATTGTATAGATGTTTATATATAATCAGTACTGCTGGTGTTGGTTTCGCATCCATATTTGAAGTTTTGGTGAAATACTCACTACTTTTACTATAAATAAGTGGAAAAAAAGCTGATCTTTTGCCACATCAGCTAAGAATTGAAGAACTTGTATTTGTTTGTAATGCCCATTTTATTTGGTAAAATTATGGTCAAACTATTCATTCACATTCTTCACACATGCCACTGTTGATATTAACAATCATATGTGGACCTGTGTAATGTTTTTGAACTACTGACAATCAACATTTTGAACTCAGTTTATACTTAAAGTAATAAGATATTACACACGGCACTGTATAGATAAATTAGGACCAAGCACCTGTATACAATTGTTACTATAATATTTACATGTACGCTACATGTATACACAGACTGAATCAGTAATGTTTGCAGTCACTCACTCATGTTACCTAATTACTGCATCGCACAAATGCTGCATTTCACATCTTGTAAAAGATATGGCAGGTGAAGGGATTTTATTTTATTGATTTATTACTGAGGATGTAAAGTTACCGTGCTGTTTGTTGATCTGGAGATTTGTTACGTGATATATTTTCATTGCTAAGAGTAACTGTTGGATGTTGTAAAGTGAATGATGACATTCCTTACCGCGTATTGCCTTCTGTGCTAGCTCGAGAACCATAAGTATGAAAAAAAAAACGTTCACTTGAAAGGCGGTTTCTGCAGGCTCAGGTGCTACTTTTTCCGTGGTTGCAACACATGAGAGACATAGAGCACTCAAAATAAGTGAAAATGTTGTAGCATAAACAACATAACTCATCATTTAAGTTACAGCTAAAGTTAAAGCCAGACTATTTTTTAATTAGACAGTAAATAAACCTTTAAGTGCTCATTAGCAAAACACTGTACTGTTAATTTAAGGTGCAAATGAGTCAAAATATGCACAGCTCTTATTGTTTGTTAAATTTAAAAGGGGGCATTTGTTGATGTTGTTAAAATATTCATGTGTTCATTGCCAGAGTCTATCAACACTATGTATTAAACAGGCAACCTTTGTGTGAATATCAAGCTTTTATGTGTTAATATTGAGGTGTTCACTTGATTTCTCTTTACATTTTTTGTAAACAAATAAAATGTCTTTTTTTCTTTGCCTAACCAGATTTTTTTTTATTGTGCTATAATTAATGAAAAAATTAAATACAGCACAACTTTTTGTTTCCTCATGGAAATTATTTGGCATTTGAAATCACAAAAAAACATCACAAAAGCACATCAATCATACCAATCCTATTCGCTGATTTTCACTCAGTTTATACTGTAGTATGATTAATGGCCAGTAGATGTCTCTAATCTTCCAGGAAAACTAGAGGCACATTCTCATGCAGTTAGTTTGAAGGGAAATATCCATTTGTATACTTATCTGTTTAGACTGTAACTAATCACTAGTTTCAACAATATTTAAACAAATTTACTCGTTTGACAATCTGTTATATCTAAGGTTAGTAATAAATGTGTTGGTTGTCCTGACTGCAGTTGAAAAAAAATGTTTTTATAGTTTGTTGGTATTTGAGTGCCGACAAAAAATGAGGAAAGTAAAAACAAATAGTTAAATTATTGTACATAGTTAATAACAATGACTTATTCAAAAAATGTATTAAGTTAATATCAATGTTAATAAAATAGATAGTGAAGTCTCAGACAATATTGCACAATAACTCTAGCAAAACCTTTCAAAATAAATCAAAAGTGACAGCAGTGTGTCAGTAGTCTTTTAACTATCAATGTATAATTCAGTAAATAAATGTGGTCAAAACATTTACAAAGGTATTTTTGCTAGATATCTATCTATTGTAATGTAGCCATAATGTGGGAGTTGATAGAGTGTATCATTTCAACATAACATGCAAATGAATATCCTTTTTAATAAATATAAAAGCATAATAAGTAAAAGTCAAAGTCAAAAGCTGTGTGGTGTTAATGTTGACATTTTTCAAGATGAGATTACTACAGATCAAGTTTCTGTTAAATGTATTATTTATTCTCCTTTGATGGAAGAACACTGATATGATCTGAGTCGTGCAAAATTTAAACAGAAAGTGAATAAAAACTTGGATTGAGGAAGAATGCAGAATTTTCCGCTGCCATGCAGTTAACTACTTTTAGCATACATGATGGCATTTAATGCAAAGAGGGTTCAAGTATCAGACAAACTGAAGTGAAATACTCAGATGTTACCAATAGGCTAATATACAGTAATGCCATAAACTATAACAAAACCAAATAACCACTGCAGTCTAAATGAGCCAGTTTTGTGTTCAGGTAGAAGAGTGGTTGAGAGTTGTTTTAAGGAGCCAGTGGAATATTAATTATTTGGCATTCTGTATCTGTCAAAACAGTCAAATTTATTAGGACTAATTGCTGCAATCGTTGGCCTGTAAACCAGTTTGAGGATGGTAGTAAAAAGAAAAAACAGTGCCTGTCAGACAAGGTCAGAGATGTTTCTGCAGAGAAAATGATCTGCTAGTTCCACACGGGCATGTTGACTGGAGAGGTTAATGCAAGATAATGAGAAAACCTCAGGTGGAACATTTATGAAATGATATTACTTTCACTTTAGTTTCCCCAGAGGGTGCTATCATGTACCATCTCATTTCAATCATGTTCTTTTTAATGACTGGAATTGAGCCACTGCACTGATGTTACTTCACTCAAAATGGCTCAGTTATTGTATCACACGATTGGACTACGACGGTTCACAGTGGTGTTAATTTGATGTGCCCAAGTTCTAACAGCGAGGACGAAGGAGAATCCTGTAAGTTGTCGATATGTTTTCCTGTCACAGTCTGTGGAATGGCCCTGCGTCTGTATTGACCCACATAGAAAACGGAAGGTTCACAATACGAAATGTGAAACACACACTGTGAGCGTGTCAGAGCCGGGCATCGATTCGTCACTTGCCTGTATGATTTATGAACCTTTTTCTCCCTTCAGACTACACAGACCACAAAAAAGGGAAAAAAGAAAATCACACATGCTAGTCGCAGGGCAACAGGGTGATGCCCTTGTGTTGCTACGAGTAACACTCGTTTACTGTTGCATGACAGTGTGTCTCAGCTGAGCATCCAGCTCTCCCTCGAGGGACCCATAAAAAAAGATAACATTTTATTCCCTCTCGCTTTTTTTTTGTTTTTGTGGAGAGAATAGACTTTAACCCTGGAAGCTGCTGCGCCGACCCCACTTATTCACAGTCGCCATCACATTAACAAAACAATTCCACACAGGAGTGAACACAGACAGGCTAAATGGCAGTTCCGCCATCAGGCTTTTCTTCCTGTGGGCTGGAAATACCAGCTGTTCGCGAGCCATCAGTTATGTCAAATGTTAGCTGTCATGCTGACTTCCCACAAGCCTCTGAGACGGATCATTTGTCCTGAAAGCACAGGGTGATTTAATTGAGGATAAAATCCAGTTTAAGGCATTCTGAACCGTGCAAAAAATTGGATCTCAGCTATTGGTCATAGTTTGAGCATTCAGTGAGTGTGTTGAAAGAATTTGACACCTTTGACATTATCCAGGGGGACATGTTGACACATTGTCTCCCACCAGTCAATAACGAGACAAGTTAAGCTCAATAAAGGACTAAATAAAGACACTGTGGAAGCTAAAAAACAAATTGATTTTCTCCACTGCTCGACTAACTCAACCCTCTGTCTCTGTCTCTCATCTTTCTTTTGCTTTTTTCTGTCGAGTGTGAATTTGCAGCAGTATTGATGGCTCTGTATGTTTCAGTGCAGCAATTAAATGATTTTTCTATCTGCGCTGGGCAATTATAAGCGTCTTTGCAATTCATACAGTAATTTTTTTGTGGGGGCAATTCTGCAGTAACTGTTTTTCTAAAATGGTCATTATCTATGGTCGATACCAAGAAATAATAAAAAGTATGTTTGAATATGAGCATAGAATTAGCATTGACACATAGCTGCAATACAAATATATTTATGCAGAAAAAACAACTTTTGTGACTGCAGTGAAATAATGAAATGGACACAACATAATTGTACTGTGGTAAGTATTAAATAAAATTACATATCAGTAATCTTCTGTAGTATCAGCAATGCACTGTAGCAATAAACTGCTGTTAGGTATGTGGGAATGAACATTATTGTCCATCATGCGTTTGAGATTTAATTAAGATTTGGCATCACAAGCTGGTCATGATTCTGTGATGTATTTTATTCTCCACCTCTTAAATCTTTTAAAACCAATTAATTTGCTTTCAATTTAACAGAAGCCTACACACACATACACACACACTGAAGTTATGTGTGTAAGGGGTGACCCTTGAGTTGAGGGGTGGAGGCTGACCACCACCACAGGAGATAAGGGTGTCACTTCCTCCATGGAGAGCAGTCAGATAAGACACCGGATCAATACAGCAGACACACCAGTGTCACAGCTCAGCAAGGTCATCGTGTCCTTCTGCCATAAACCAGCTTTAGTGAGGGCTGGCGATCCAATGGCTTTTCTCTGATTGGCACAGGAGGAGGTGCAGGACTTGATGTTGTGCTTATCTGCAGTTTCCACAAAGGACGGGCCGGCGTGATGGCCTGAGGCGCGGAGGACAACATCAATAAAAAAAAAAATCCAAGGGCTCTCCTTCAATTACACAAGAAAACCGGGAAATTAATACAGAGCTAAATGTGCTAAATACATGATTAACCGGCAAGATAGATAAAAGCACAGAGTCACAGTTTATCACATGTGAGGACGCTCCTCATTGTTGGCTTTAGGGATGACAGGGAGCTTGGCACGGCGGAGAAAAGGCAACACTTTGTCAGGTTGGCAAACACAGTGGAGATGCTGAGCACAGCAGTGAGCCGCCGTTCCACAATTCAAAAGGATTCACCGTTAAGCACCAAATCTTTCCGCAGTAGCCTGAGCCAATCAAATGGCCATCTGTGGAAAATCATCTGTTTATAAAGGAGGGTTAGCCCGTCTTTTAACCACATCAGCCACTCACGTATATTATTCTATTACTTCTCTGTGTGCCCCAGATGCAACGGAGGCTCTGGCACAGCGGCTGCACCTTGTTTCCATTTGCTTTCACATTGTATCTTGGCTAAACACCAGTCCTGCTGTCACAGGTTGTTTCCTGAAATGGCTGGAAAATGAGTAACCGTGGGTTGCCACATGAACAGATGCTGTGAGGGTGTAGCACACTTTCAGAGAGGCCGGTCTGCACCTGCACACCCAGGATCACGTATAAATCCAGCTTATTTCTTGATTCAGAGCTAGACATGCTCAGTTTTGACTGTCTGACTAATAACTAGTATTTTTCCCTTTTTTTCTCTGCTGTTCAAACATAATTTAATCAAAGAGCACAAGTGCATTTTCAAGCATCTTTGTAAAACTGAGCATTCATCTCGTCTCCGTTTATTTATCAGCAATCATCTGCCTGAGTCTTTTTGTCACACACCCACACACATATTGTTATTACTCAGATATCAATCTGAATCAAGCGCTGCCTTCTGGGACGTTGCTGTTTTTTGTCTTTACCCATGACGCTGAGAAAACACACACACACATTTACATAACCACTGTAATGTTTTTTTTTTTTTTACAAGTTCTAAAAGCTTTATTTTCCAAAATCCATCACTTGTCCTCTCTATGGTACAGCACTGTAAGGTTTATTTATATATATATTTTTTAGACGATCCATCCATGCGTACAGTGTTTCCTGCTCTCCAGAGCTGTGGAGGGATACCCTGAATGGATGTTAGCATTTGTTCAACCTGTCACCCCTGAGAAGGCCTGTCTAATGTGACTTCAGGATATTGTCTTTTAAAAAAAAAAAGGCCTTGAATTACATTATTAATTCAGTCACCGTCAACAAGAAGAAGAAGAAGAAGGAAAAAAAAAGAGCTCACTCAAAAAAAAAGTTTGTTTTAAATATTTTCTCTTGTACTTAAAAAAAACATGTTCGTAAAACCAAGTAAATAAAAACAAACAAAGGAGAAAAAAAGAAAGCAAAGCGTTTTTCTTGTCCCTGTATGCTGCACAGAGCCTACGATAACATAACCTACTCTCTTCTATAATAGCAGTTCATTATGATACAGATAACAATAGCAACTCTGATAAAATCTCTATAGTTACTCTATGGTTTCTACATATAATTTGCCTTCTCTAGATTCTTTTATTTTAAGAAAAATTTCAGTTCTTTAGGTCAGAGTTCCCACTGAGCGAGAGAAACAAACAAACAGTGAAGATTAAAGGCTGGCTGGTTCACTGAGTAGTGCGACTGGGGCGAGGGGGGGGGTCACATTGGTATGGCGGGGAGAGCCGGTGGCTTCGCTTACCCAAAAAAAAGACATGGGGGGGGGTTCTTAAACAGAAGTGTACATAGGATCATTTTTGTAGAAGCACTAGTACTGGATGGCAATTACAGGGTTTTCACGACAGATGGCACTGCTGCATCACAGACAACTATACATATTGCACAATGAGAAAATGCATAGGACTTGCTCCATTACTGTAATTTAACAGAACATGATTTGGTATGAGTGTTGAAGGAAGGATGATGTGTACGCTTCCAAGTCCTCATGAGACCTTCCCGACAGTTCATTTCGGCGGAGGGGAGGTTTGAGTGTCAGTAGATATCCGGGGTGAGGAGGAGGAGGAGGAGGTGGGGAGACAGCACGCAGGCATAAAACAGCGATATGAGAAATGATGTGACACTTATCCCGAACACTTGTCTCTGACGCAACATTGTTTTGCTCAGTGGAAGTCATACAAAAGTCCTCCTGCTCCACTTAAAAAAAAAAAAAGTGAAACAGCAATGTCACATGATGCTGAAGCACCCTTTCCTTCAGCACGCGAGAGAGAGCAGCTATAAATGGAAACGGCTCAGCCCAGAGTCACAGCATGCGGAGACTGACCACGAGCATCGAGCGTCAAGGGCAGCGCCGGCAGGACAACCCCCCCATTTCAAATGACTCTTCGCTGACAACTCAGAGGTGGCTCTTGGCTGTGCTGAAGTACATAATACATCGTTACACATGTGTACAGTATAGAATAGATAAAGCCACTGACACACTGATAACACATCTTAAACATAAACATACTGAATGTATTGCTTTAAATGTGAGACTTGGTCGTAGTTATGGATAAAGCATAACATGATCATTCTCACCTGATTGTTTTTTTGTTTGTTTGTTTGTTTGTTTGTTTTTTTCAAAAGCAAAATTCATACTGAAATTGACATGGAATTGTAAAAACATACACCTAGAGCAAAAAAAAAAGAAAAAAAAAAGGCGAATATCGACACAATTTTCATTGCTTTTGTAAGTAAAACAGTTATAAGGTGCTTTTAATGTGGTTGCCATGGCACTGTGCTTTGTTCCCTCCCACGCTGTGCGCAGACGCTACAACACAATGTCAATCAAGCACTGGCTGAGCAGCCTCCCCACCCACTGTCATCCAAACTTTTCATTGAGCTCTGAAATCCCATCAAGTCTTCAAGTTATCCATTGTGTTTCTGTTTTTTGATTTGTGTGTGTGTGTGTGTGTGTGTGTATGACTGTGTGTGCATGTGTTAGGGAGAGGATTGAAGAGGGAGGGGGGGCTTCCCTTCTCCTCATCATCTCATGCTGAGATAACACCACGGAAAATCAAGCGCAACAGCGAGGTGACGACAATCGACTGAAGGAGGAAGGGAAAGAAAAGAGCAAAAAAAAAAAAGCTGCATTTGCGTGATAGATGCACTGAAGCAAAAAAAAAAAAAAAATCATTCTCAAGACAGATTTGCAAATTGAAATAAAGTCAAGTTGACAAGCTGACCTTTTCTGGACCCTAATGAGTGTTTAATCCCGGGGAAACGGGGAAAAGAAAGGAAATCTGGAGGGCTCTGACTGTGGCTGTGACTCAGAAAGACAGCAGAAGGCAATGTTCAAACATACGAGTTAAAGGCTCGAGGAAACAGTTTGGGCGAAGGCTGGAGGTTCAAATTAGTGCTAATGGGGTTTGATCTACGGACATACAGTATGTAGTTATAGCTTCACATACCCACAGTGAGGACTCAAAATCGTCCTTTGAATGTTTTAATTTTACACGGAGCTCTTGTCGAGAAAGTCGTCTCATCATTTCTATTTCGAGGTAAAATCGCCAGCAGATGATCCTTTAAGCACGTTAGTCGGAAACACTGATCAATACATCTGACTCAACGTCAGACGCTTAAATGAACTATGATCTTCTCACCTTTCATTAAACCCCCTCCAACCAAAACCGATAAT
Source organism: Ctenochaetus hawaiiensis (assembly GCA_029783645.1). Taxonomy (NCBI): domain Eukaryota; kingdom Metazoa; phylum Chordata; class Actinopteri; order Acanthuriformes; family Acanthuridae; genus Ctenochaetus; species Ctenochaetus hawaiiensis. Next base: position 5,382,422 of record JAPZDY010000009.1, read on the forward strand.
TAAAAAAAAAAAAAGATTTAAAACAGTATCTAGTAAAGGGACCTTATTTTGTGGCAACCACACTAAACATACATCTAGACTTGTCTATATTTGTTCTCTAATAAGTTACACAATAATATCCATAATCCAAACCACATTGACCCATGAAATGGCTATAAAAGCGGCCTCTGTGCACCAGTCACTGTCTGGAGGCCTGTGCTCCTCCTTAGGTCATGATGGGAGGAGCAGAAAGAAGGCATGGTGGGGGATCTTGGCCTTTATGATAGGAACAGCTCTCAGGCCCAACGGCCTCCCGAGCGTCAGGACTTGTGCACTCTTTCCTTCGTAAGTCAGGCGGGCTGCATAGTTTGCGTGTGGCCTTTTGTCATGTGGGTCACACTAAAGGAGGGCCTTGGGTGTGGTAAAGGGACGAGGGTGGAGCTCACATGGGAGGCGGGTCAAGTCTTTAGTAAGGGGAGAAGATGATGGGCGTGTGTGTCGCCCGCAACGGCCCCGGGGCGGGCCGAAACAGTGCAGGGCCCAGAAAGGGGGTCTGGATAAAGGTGGTGGTGCCCACTGGGTGGCGCAGAGCCAGTGGATTAGTTGCCACTGTGCACAGGGTTGGCGGGGTGAGGGGGCTGGGCAGGAAGCCAGTTGTCAAGCTCTTGGTCAGCTGCTTCTGCAAAGCCAGTTTGGTCTAGAGAAGACAGGAAGGGGGGGACAGTGAGAGGTGAAAACACAGACAGGGCAGAGCGTTCACCGTGCAAACATGTTTCCAAAACTCATGAGTCTTATTTGCACACACAGAGGATTGCATTTTGATACATTGCTCTTTAATTAATACAACCCACAAATGGCTTCCTGAGGGCTTTTCTGCATGAACACTCATTAGATATACATAGTAGGTTAATGATAGGATTAACAGTGCAGACACACTTTACCCTATTAGACAGGACAACAGTTAAATGGCAGTCATTCGCTTCGAAGCTAAGTTCAACCTTAGGTGAAATTGCTGTGCCACTGGTTGTGATATAGAAGCATGTATCAGCTTGATTAGATTTGCTAAAGTAGATGCATCCCAACAAACCTCGTCTACAAACTCCTGTGCAGCCAACACTCGCTTCGTATCAAAAACTCGCCCCTGTAGGCTTGAAAGTTGGGTTCAAAACATGTCGAGTTTGCTCTTTCACAGGGAACAGCAGCTGTTGTTAGCTTGAAAGCAATGATGGAAATAGTTTTCAACGGAATTGCTGAATACAGCACGCATCACAAACACACACCATTGCTCCCTTGTGGCATATTTATTTAGCAATTTACTTGCACAGCAACAATTGTTTGGAACATACTGAATATACAGGTGAGGAGAGACTTTGCTGCGAAAGTTTTTTTATGAATGTTTTAATATGTTCTTCTCGCTGTGTCTCAGGGCTGCCGTTTGAATTTAGTGTAACTGTTGTGAATTCAAGCTGACTACAGCTGCTGTCCTCCGCAAATGGAAAAAAAACCCCCAAAAAACTATTAACGTTTTCAAGCCTACAGGGGCTGAGTATTTGCTGCACAAAAGATGCAGACCTCTCCTAATGGAGCTGTTAAAGGATAAAAGAGTTTCATGATACAAAGAGCTCTGAGGGAGGGATCAAGAGTGAGAAATTTACTTCAGATGTTTGCATGTTTTCGTACTAAACTGTCCAAAAGATCAACAGACTGAGCCAGTGTCCATCCGCAGAGTTGCAAAGTGGGAGGCAGGGACGTGTTTTTTCCTCTTCTGCATGTAATTATTTTCAGTTTGCTGTCTGAGAAATCATTTTGTGTGTATCAATCTGGTCTAACAGATGACTTTAAATACAATATCAAAGAGCCTTAGCAGCCAGTCAGATGCACAATTCAGCGTGATCATTAAAAACAAGTTTCAAATGTTTGCAATTAAATTTGTTAGCAAAACAAGACAAAATGCTTTCTGAATTGATCAAAGATAATTTTCTAAAAAGTGCTTTTTTTGGCCTCGTCTTTCAGGTTTTGGTGCATGTCAAAGAATTGTAATTTGCTGTTCCTACTATGGAGGCAACTAAGGATGTGTTGTTTTAAAGTGGTGGAAGAGGGACTGAAGTAAAGTTAGTAGTATTACTATACCACTCTGTGAAAATACAAGTAAAAGTTCTGATTCAAAAGCTTACTTACAAAAACCTACTCATTAAAGGATGAGTGAATCATCAGTAACATAAATATGAAGTATAAAAAGTAAACGTAATCATTCAGCAATAAAATGACAGTATTTTATTATTATAAATGATATGTTTAGATCAGTGGTTCTTAACCTTGTTGGAGGTACTGAACCCCACCAGTTTCATATGCGCATTCACCGAACCCTTCTTTAAAAA
>JAPZDY010000009.1:5390005-5400052 GCA_029783645.1 Ctenochaetus hawaiiensis
TGCCGGGCCCAGCCGATAAGTCACCGGAGCTCCATTACACATCTCCCCTTCACCCCTCTGCCCTCCCAAGGGAGTCACACACTTCACCCCAGAGCACGGTGCACTACACTCGCTGAATATCTCCATTTCATTTGGTGTGCTTTCTCCCCGCTCATACACACACACACACACACACACACACACACAAATACACACACTCAACCTTTCTCAATGCAACTGCGCCCCATTGATTTTTACTTTTACGTCTAAGAGTAAATTCATCATTGGAGATAAGGGTCTTTCCCTTCCATTCCCGTTAAAGAAAAAGAACCTATATGGGAGCAAGATTAGACGGTCCCCTCGCTGTAATGAGAGTGACCCCTGTGGGATTTGCACTCCTCTGTGGGGGGGGGACGGGGGGGTTGGTATGATCTTGAGCTTATGTGAGAGACAGGGCCACCTGAGAAGTCTCTGTAGGGGAGTGATAGTGATCAATGGATTTAGCAGAAACCTTGCAGAGGAAGACATGGAGGCCGGCGGGAATCAAAACCCTCAGAAATTTTTTAAGACTCAGCTCGTGAAGGAGCTCATTTAACAAAGACTCATTTCATATATCTTCACTGAGTTTCAGGTATCTTTATTTTAAAAAGCTCCAGTTTCAACAAAAAAATCCACAGGGAATTTTTTGACTCTTATATTTAGATTAGTGGTGAAAAGAATTGTTCATTAATCAAGCAGGTAAATGTACAATAATAAAAGTTTGTGCACTAAAATATCTCGAAATGACTTTATCTTTGTATATCCCAAATGTTCCCAACAATGTTCAAACCCAGAGAAATCTGTATTTTTAATTCAAGGCGTGTGTTTCATTTCAGTGAGTTTCATTTCGTCTCCTGCTTTTAGGGAGCCACCAGTTAGAAGATGAGGATGCAAGCTGGAAAATGTGACTAAGCAAAATCTGAAAAGACTCTTATGTCATCATCTCATCCGTGAACATTTCTTTCTGAGTCAAACAGATGGGTTGAAAAAGTTGATAATCATTTCAGTGATTCAACAAGCTACAATGCTACACTGCTTCATTGTGAAACCCTTTTTTTCATCGAGTATGAAAGAAAAGAAAAGAACTGAGTCATTCATGATAAGAGAAATGTCATTTCGACCAACTGTAATTATGGCTTTCAGTTAGTATATTTATTTTTTATCATCATCACTTTTTTTTTTTTTATGTCTGACAGAAAATGGGTTTCTTTGGATTCTGGCTTCCCAGATATCAAAAATTTTAAATTTTCTCTCTTTTGCACAGTTTGATTTGAATTTAATGGTTGAGTTTTTGGATTGTTGTTTGGACGAAGCAATCACTTCCACCATGACACCTCCGAGAAACTGTGATGGGCAGTAGTTCAGAAATTGTACAGACGAAAAATATTAATTGATTAATTAAAAAATTATCCCCCTGATTGATAAGCTGTGAAAATTACACCAGTCTGGGGGTCAAAACTTTAGTAAAAATGACAAAAAATATTAATACAAAACAAGTGTCTGACACCTTATTCCCTTAATACAAATGCCTTTCAGTCTGTTTGTTAGTTTTCTTGCTCTTTGAACATCTACATGATGAGAGAAACTGCCCCCATCATTGGAAAAACTATCAGACCAAAGGGCAGCACATCGTCAACGCCAGCAGGGCCTTTGTAGAGTAAAACAACACGACAGCATATTACGGATATCTGGATCAATGTTGTGCTGGCAATCGTCCGCTTTCTTTAACATGAGACGAATGTAATCCGCATTTTAACGGCCTAATTAGATCTGACAGGCTTTAAAAGTGTAAACACATCTGAAGTGATCTTAATTCAACAGATTGATCCGCCGAGAACCTTAACAGCAGCCAAAACAGCAAATGAATCTGAACACCGGACTCATTATGCACATGCCAACACACACACACACACACACACACAGAGCCACTGAACATTTGGTTTAGCAGGCGGGTCCTGATCCAAGGTAGCATCACAACATAAACAACTTCTCTGGAGAATACTCCTCGCTTTAAATCATCATTACTGTGGTGGCAGACAGAGTCCCAGCGACGCCGCTTTCAACAGCGGAGTCAATCAAAGCCGAGGGTGATTGATGCTTGTCACAATTGATGCAGAACCTCTGTCTCTGGGCGCCGGCCTGCTGCTCTCTCACCACTCCCTCCTTTGTTAGTCCGGGACTCGCTTTACAAGCATCGATTAGTCCCTTTGTAAGATTGAATATCGTCTTAGCTCCTTTCTGTCTTATGAATTGCTGCGGTTCCCTGAATGACAGAATATCTGCAGAAAGTTGGAGATGTTGGAAAGTTTTACCGTTTCGTGATAGAATTTTAGAGTCTTGCAATTTCAGGTCCTGGCTTCCAAAACTGCCTTCAAAAAGAAAATATTTTTTTATGTTACACCACTATGATTAAGGTCTGGTTGCTTTTAGGTACAAAAAACATCTTTGTTAATTTTAGGGTAACGTTATAATTTGGGTTAAAATTACTGCTTCATTAAGGTCGAGGGACCTTTGTTGTCATGGTCATGGTGATGATCATATGATTAAGGTTGATGATGATGTTTGTGGTTTAAAGAAACAACCTTTGATGGTCGAGCTAAAAAAAAAATACATTTTACGAACTGATCAATCCATCCATCAATCCTCTTTGATCCCCACAGACAGGAGTTATATTTACAATGGCTGTCAGACGGCCTTGTCACATGAACATAAACATGTGTTGTCTTTCGACTGAAACGAGCAAACCTCATATTTTTCTGAAAATGACAGGCTATTATATAGTTTAACTAAGATCTGCACAACATCCCTGTTAGTGCAGAGGTTGTTTTGGTACTTGAGCACATTTAGGTCTTGAATCTGTGTGGCCCTCTCCCATTGGTCAAAACTAAATCAAATATAATTAAGTTAATTTATAAAGCACATTTAAAACAACCACAATTTACTGAAGTGCTGTACAACAAGTGACATACGAGAAGACAAAAGAATAACATGTAAAGCAACACATTACATGTTCAGATTATTGTTGTTGCTGCTATTTTTGCTAACATTATGAAAGTTTTCTGCTATTTCTCTTAATATTTAACATCCGCCTTTTTGGATCTACATCAAATGCCCAAATAAAAAAAGCTTGTAACAGACAACTATGGGGCCAAAATGCACGTATTAATATGTGGATACGTAATCTAAAGAATCAAATTATTAATTGCATAATCAAAAAGACAAACATTTAAATCCTTATTAGCAAATCTTAGCTGCCTTGAGGAAGTTTAAACAGAGCACTGTTGATCCTGTGGGTTTAAAACAGGTTAACTGTGTTGTGACGAGGCCTCATTTTTTTGCTTAAATACACTTGGAAAGCCATTTTGTGGCTTGTTATTTGTTTTTTAGGTAAAGTGCACTCTGAACTCCATCCAACACATTACAGTCAGATGGTGCTATAAAAATGGCAGTGACCTTCTGTTTTCCATGCGGGCATTCGTAGATATTCGAATGGAGCTGAAGAGGCCTGACCTTGTGGATCTGGAGTGTGTTTATCCGGAGCCAGACAGAGTGCTTAGAGGAACAGCCGACAGGTGTGTTATTGGTTCCTGATGGCAGACAATGTGGGCATTACCCTCAGACGGCTCCCCACCAGCCTTCAGTTTCATGGCAGACATAACTCATTTCATAGAGTGTTAATTTGGAGAGCTATTTCATTACAGGTTGGCATTGTGGTGCATGCCACCGCTGGCTCGCACTGCTGCATTTCAATTTCACATTAGGCCAATCACACAATTGGGCTTATTAAAGAGTGTTCCTCCTCACAAAATTGCCTTGGAGCTGTAAAATTATTTGCAGCATAAAAACTAGCTATGACTTATCTACTTTCTCTTTCCAATGACCCCCCCCACACACACACACCATTCCCTCTGTGCTCTTTCTCTCATCTTCCTCCCTCACTCTCTCTCTTTTTTCTCTCTCTGTCTCCTTAATTCATTTCATCTTATCTTTTATTTTCCACTCATCATCTTGTTTCGTCTCCACCGCTGCTTCCCTTTTTTCAGAGCTCTTCTTTGCCACAGCAGAATATTAAAATGAGATTTGATGAGAGTGTTATCAGGCTCCCAGTCTTTTGTCCATTCTCTCCTTTCTGAAGGAGACTATTAGTGCTCAGGGAAAAAAAAAAAAAAAAAAAAAGCATGTCTGTGTGTATTCACGTACACATTAGCATGTCTATGAGGGGGGTTAAGTACGAACTGTCCCCCTTCTTCTCTGAGTACGTTCATATCTCCTCTCCAATATTCCATCGGGCATCCAAGCACATTTTGAAATTCTGCTCAGATAGGGATCTTCTCCCAGGCGGGGGAAATGGAGGAGAGGATGAAGTAGGAAAGTAGAGGAGAGATTGGGAAAAAAAATGCTCCACCGCTCCTCTCTACTCCCGTCCCCTTAGATGGATAAATGAAACGTGTGGACCCGGACGAGTGCAACATGAGACGGTAATGGGCTCACTCTGCAGTCAAAGTGCCACTGCTGGAGCAATTCAAACTCTCCGAGCCGGGAGTTGCAGTTATGTCGTGTGGGAAAGTCAACATTCATTTATGCTGAAAGAAACCTATGCACTCTGCTTTCTTTATCAAAAGGCTAAAATGTTTATATTGCCACTACCGATGTGAAAACATTTGAACTTTTTTGTAAAAGATGAGTGACTTTGATTTCTTTCAGCTTTCTTTTCTATTTGACAGCACCTCAAATGGAAACTCTCACCACTATTTTTGCTCCTTCTCAACTTAGCCAGCATCGTGTGTCGTTCTTTTTATGCTGCACAAATACATCAATTCTCTATCTCACAGCGATAGATAGGAGAGAGCAGGAAGGAGTGAAGGGGAGTCAAGCACTGGAAATTAAGAGGCAAAGGGGGTAAAAATGACCCAAGTGAGGCTACGAATGATCTCAGCCGGCCCTTTTATTACACATCTCTTCCTCCTAGACATCCCACAACCCAGCAGCTTTGAAGCCCTCCGTCCATTACAAGGCGCAGGAACGTGTTTCCAGGTCAAAGAGGTGTTGGGGTGAGATAGATTGGGTTGAAATTGCTGAGGTTTCAATGCACAGAAACACAGCGGGGATAAGAGGGTGAGGAGGTGAAGGATAAAGTGTACAGAAGATGTAATCTCAAAGTGGAGTACAACTGTGCAGAGGGAGAAAGATAACAGAGGCCGTGATATGGAGGAAAAGGATGGAGGCTGTCAGTAACGTGAGAGGAGGATTGGCGGAGGAAGTTTAGAGAGATAACATGGAGCAGAGGAGCAAATTAGAGGAAACAAAGTGTAGTGGAGTTATGATCAAGTGATGCTTTCATGCCATTTCTACGTGTTTGAACGTACTTGTTCCCTCCAGTAAGCTTGTATCCATTAGTGCGGGAAGAGCTGCCTCGGATGTGGTCGTCTTGTTCCGGTCCCGGTCCCGATCTCGTTCCCGGTCTCTGTCTCGGTCTCGGTCTCTCTCCCTCCCTGCAGATGAGGCCTCTCCGGCTCGTCGCTGCCTGTTCTTCTGGGCCTCCATGGCCTTGAGCTTCCGGGCGTGCTTGTGGCCCTTGTAGTGGGCCTCCGCTTGGTTCTGCAGGAAAACGAGAGAAAAACCAGGTTGGTTGGGAGGGAACAGCAAAAAGGAGTGTTTGCCTGATGCATTATCTGCTGGAGAGAGTGGAGCCCACGTGCAATAAATGCTAAAATTCTCGCCTGAATATTCTCTGTCTCGCAGGCACACACAAGCTGCAAGGAGGAGAGTCTGTTTCCACCTGATAACAGCGATGGCGCATTGGGAGGCCAGAGGTAAAATTGCATGTGTAATACACAACAAGAGAGAGGATCCCATCTCCACAACTACCCTATTAACGCGCACTGTGAGAGTCAGCCTCTGCAGGTCCTGTGCACGTGGCAATACACCCTAATGTCACACACATCCGAGCGCTCACGAGTGCACAAACCCACAGACACAAATCAGACGCATTCGATGCAGCAATGTACATGTCGCACACATTTCCTTCTGAGCGAATCGCAATTTGCCTTCACATCCTCATCACTCTCACGGCCTCCATTCAATCTGAGAACAAAGCCTCTGTTGTCAAAGCAAATGTGGATACATAAGAACATCAGAGAAATCAATACACAGATCACTCATTAAAAGCTAAAACAACCTCCGGAGATCAGCTCTTTGCCTGAAATCAAGATTTTTATAGAGGGAAGAGCACTAACTAGAACCCCAAAACATTAGGTATAGAAAAAAATCATACACAACAAATTAAATTAAATTAAAAACTAAATTGTCCCTTACATTAATGACAGAGAATATAGAGTAATAAGGACTTTTTTCATATCCTTAGTATATAAGAAATGGAGGGATTAAGGATGAAGGATTAAGTAAAGACTATTTTCTCCCCCCCAAAAGGTGTATGTTTTGACAAGTGGAGCAAGGTAAGACCTTCCTCCAAGGCGGCAACGCTTCCCACCTTGTGCTCATCCAGTTTTACTTCCTCAAGAAATAAATCATACAAATCCTCAGGCACCAAACAAGGAGATTAGAGAGACTGAAGTTTGCTTTTAAAACTCCTAGGTGAGGAATAAATACATGCAGAGACTTTAAAGAACTTAGGAGCAATATGTGTTTTTTCCCCTGATTTCCTGAACTGATAAAATACAATAATTAATCAATTCAATCTCCCCCATGAAACTGATTCAGAGCTGAGTACTCTGGGCTTGAGTACAGCACTCTGAAAATGAACATGGGACCTCTTAAAAAAACAGACCCAAGACAGTTTGGATTGGCGGTTACACCTCCACCACTCACCCAGCACTGGAGTCCCTCAGGGTTGTGTGCTCAGCCCCTTCCTGTTCCCTCTGTACACCCATAACTACAACCACTGACACGGAGAAACATCCATTTTCAAATTTGTGGATGACACCACCACCATTAGCCAGATTTTTGACAATGATGACAGTTTTCTGTTGGGGGTTTGCAGAGTGGTGCACACAGTATAAAATGTCAAAAAAGAAAAGTACTGAAAAGAAGAAAAGAAATTGCTCAATCTCTGAAGAAAACTTAAGAAAGAAAGATTCTGCTGACAAGTTCCTGACAACTTTTACAGAGAAGCAATAAAAATCATCTGACTGGAAACGACTCAAACTGACATGGGATGTGAAGGCTCTGCAGCGGGCGATTAAAACCGTCCAGAACATCATTGGTACCCATCTACCAAGCATCAGTGATATCAGTGAGGTGCCTGTGCAGAGCCAAAGGGTATTAAAGGATGATACCCACCCCCATCCACAGCCTGTTCACCCAGCTGCTGTCAGGCAAGAGATACAGGAGTATCCACTGCTGTACCACCAGACTGAATGGCAGCTTTTATCCTCATGCTGTGGGACTTTTCAATGCATCGCCGGCACTCACACATAAAATATAATTTGAGTTTATTAAACCTATGAATTATTCATCCATTTGTTTCATTTTCTGTTTAACAAGTAGCAACATAATGGAGATATCAACTTCATTTTGTTAAACAACCTTGTGTTGTAAAATGATAATAAATGGATCTTGTATCTTCTGTCTCATAAGCAATAAATAGGATTACTGCTCGCGCTGTGTTAATGATCACATACAAGGTTACACACACATAAACACCACCACCGCCAGTATCATGTAAACACCAGTGGTCTAGGGACCTAGTTAAACATGTTCACTTCCCATTAGCAACCCTAATGGTGTGAAATAGTGGAGGCCTATAAATAACGTGGCTGCCTGTCAAAGCATCTGTAAAAACAACTCGAATACTTCAGAGCGTCGTGTGACTGATCTGCCGTGAAAAGGCTTCAAAGATTAGTGTGATGTGACAAATTCAGCCAGCGCCTTCTCCACCAGTCTCTCCGTCCAACTGAGCCTCGGTGGAGGCAGAGGGACAAGGTGTGAAATGAGCTTTGGTTTTCACATCACTAGCACAACCAACAGGGATGCAGCGCTCCACTGAGGCATCCTTGATGTCCACTGATTAAGCGATACTGCATCTAAAAGTAAACATCGGGTTATATCTGGTGCAGTGACATAAGGTTTAGTGGGTGTTAAGCATGTACCCTCACAACTCTGAAATGGTGCTAAATCCTCTCTCCGAATAATGACTTCCTTGTTTTAGCAAAAAAAGAAAAAAAAGGTCTAAAAATAAGGTGGATCTGGCAGTTCGTTTGCTTAATTTAACAATCACTGAGCTGCTTATTTCAATGGCAGAGGTGCATGTTTCCCCTCAAGCCACTAAAAATGTAGGATGGTGGTGTAAAATATTGCTTTTTATCAAATTTGGCAGTCAGAGTTGTCACTGTGATATTTTTCACGGCGCTGTGCTATAAATAATTATGTTCTATTATGACAAAGTTAAAATTTGAAATATGATGAACAAGAGGAAAGACATCAAATCAAATATTTATGCGGGAACAAGAGTAACAGACACTTAAAACTCTCCTGACACACACACACACACAGACATACACACACACAGACACACTACTCAAAATGTCCTGATGTGTAGTGGTGCTTAAACTGTTTTATAATATGTCAACACCACTGTGCCTGGATTAAAATACCAGAATAATGTGGAAAAGTTTAGTCTAGATGCAGAGACAAAAATGAGTACAACATAACGAAGCAATTTTAAATGAAAATAACTTCTGTATACGATTTTATAAATATTAGGGAGGCAGTAAGTGATCCATGAGCTCATCAGCCCTCTGTTAACATTTATAAAAACCTTCTAGCTAGGTTTCTCCAAAAGCCACCCGCAGGCGAAACCCACCTTAAACAGTCATTAAAGTAAATATCAAAATTAAAATGCAACAGATGTATCTAAGAATCCACATTAGCATGCAAAATGTTGTCAACACTGCTTCGACTGGATTGAAAATGTCATTTTTAGATTCAGAGCAGAGAGGGTCAACCAGAGAACAGTCTGGCCAAGGTGCTCCTGTTGTGAAACATACTTATTTCCTTTTATACAAAGTAAATAAAGACTGGAAAAAAACAGGGGGAAATGTTGGTTCAGGCTGCGTGAAGGTAACCAAATTACTCTAGCCGCTCGTCTAAAACTCATAATAACAATAAGCTCTAATTAACACATAATACCTCATTATTTAATCCCCCTCAAGCAGGTTTTAAGAGGGATTTTTGGCTGTTTCCCGGCCGGGCTCAGTAACTTTCTGAACACTCTGTTGGTTGTCTGGCAACCTCCCAGCTTAGTTTAAAGCTTATCTTAAATATTTTGTTACAATTTGACACAGCCAAGCCAGCCGTTTTCCCCGTTTTCAGTCTTTTTGGTATGCTAGGCTAACTGGCTTAGCATAATGGCAAATGTTTGTTTCCTACAGTGTCTAAGAAATATGATCTTTGGTACATCAACAGTGACATCACAGTGCATCCAGACACCTAACAGTGCACCTTTAAATCACTGCAGCTAAGTGAGATTTTAACCACTAGAGGTCAGCAAAAACAAGATTTTCAGTCAGCACTGAGTTGCTCTTTAAGGTCAAATTTATGCTATTATTAAGCAGCCGAAAAAGCTAATTTCCTCTCTGAGCATTATGCACAAGGATAACTTTGTATAATATCAGAGAAAACTCTGAGGAGGGTGCATGGGAGTGTTAGGAAAGTATTCATGCTCTCAGAGAGACAGATAAAGCCACAGTCAGACGTGACACTCCTCTATAAGTCGGTGTGCAGATTCGGGGAATAGGATTTGCTCTAGTGTAGGAAGAGCACGTCTGAGTCTCCTCTCCCCCTCAGCTCCCTGTCTCCTGTGCCTCAGCCCTTTTTTGAAGATGGGGTCCCAAAAAAAAAGGAAAAAAAAAGTGCCTCTGTGTGTGTGTGTTTATTACTGTGCCTGGATATAAAATGTCTTAAGGCTCTCTGGACTATTATCTGTTTGTTTATGTGAATATGCATGAAATGTCATGGGATGTTTGCTTGTGCGTCTCTGCGTCTGCATGCGAGCAGTGTGTGTGTGTGTGT
>JAPZDY010000009.1:5407604-5430697 GCA_029783645.1 Ctenochaetus hawaiiensis
GAAAAGCTGCCGTGAATTCAGGCATTTTAGGCCGCAACAATCTTGAAAAACGCCCGCAAAATCCTGGAGGGACTGTTCTTCTTTCTGTCCTATTAAGGTAATGTGGAGCAAGTTATGAAGGTGTACAAAAATCATATACTAATTGGTTCCTCCTTATGTTATTGCTATTTTCCATGATACCAGGAGCCAAAGAGGCCCAGCACTTACCGTGTTAAAGTTAGGAAAGAGGCTGAGGGGAGAGGATCCATTGAGTCTGAAGGGCAGGAGGTGTTTGAGGTCGAGCTGAGGTTGCAGAGGCCGTCCTGGGACGGGGAGGGAAGCCAGGAGGGGGCTGCCCTGGGCCGAGGTACCTGGACAGCACAAAGAGATGGATGTTACAAGGTAAGAGACAAGCAGGAAACATTAACATGAGGGACATTTGTGTCCCGGTGTGATTATAGGAGACGAACTGCACTGATGGCCAAAAGGTCAGATGCTCCTCTCGCAGGAGGCCTGACTTTGATTTATTTAACGCCGGAGGCACCGTTACACCTCCATCTGACACCGAACACACACCGTAACAAACCAACGTGAGTGTATGAGTGCGCTTGTGACAGTGTGTGTGCTTGCATCTAGGACAGTGTTTGTGTTTTTATGCAGACGATAGGAGGCCGTATTCATGTGCGTTACAGGGGGGAGGGGCAGTTTCGGTCGGTGACTTTGGACTCCCATCACCCTCAACTGCCCATGCTGACCCCCCCTCCAAGGACGTGCACCTTCCCTCATGTACATACACACACACACACACACACACAGACATACTGACACATTATTTAATTACTGATTTATTGGCTGAGGAAAGGTGCCTGTGCGAGTGGAAGATGGGAGATATCGGATTTCAAATGGACCAGGGATGAAGAGATTTCTAATTTTCCGCCTGGCTGCCTTTCAGTGGACCAGTGAGCTCACCGGTGCGCAGGCACTTATCCCGGCACCGGGATCAATCATTGGTGTCAGCTGCAGGTCACCGTTGCCACCCCAAAAGTACGCCTATCATGTGAGCCCTGGTGCAACACACACATATTGTCTGAGGCCGTCGTTTCTTTGTGTAAAAACGCACACAAAAGACAAAAGCAGGCAATAAATGACCTTGAAATCGTTTGAAAACAGCTCAGAAATAGAAAAGATTGGCCCAAAAATTGCTCTTTCTAATGGAAGGGGAGGAAGTGCAGGATTTCAGAGACAGATGGTGGGATGCAAAAAGGAAAAGGTGAAGACAGAAGGCAAAATTAGTATTATAATTCATCGCTGGGAGTTCACACTACTCTGTTTGTGTTACAGAGAAATCTCATCATGGAATAAAATAATTTTATTACTATGATTAAGACGGATTTTAGCACTGATCAAACTGTGTTGCACATTAAATTCTGAAATTCAAACAAAACAAAATGACTTGAGTCAGATCTTGAGCTGAATCATTTGTTCACCAAAACAACCCGATTTTGTTAAACATCTAATGACGCTTGATGACATTATTTTCAAAGCCAATTTTATTTTAGGTCTCCAACAGGATGCAAACTTTCTTTCTCTCCCCGTTTACCATCTGCCTCACATCCGGATTTTTTTGTGTCCTCTGCTTGCTCTGGCACATAAAGATGACACAGACTGGATGAAACACTGAGCTCTTTCACTTCCTGTTCTCCTAAAAGCAGCTCAAACATGGATGATCAGAGCCAACAAACCAGCAAAATCTGCAAGAAATAAAATGCAGAAGTTGCTCTATAAAACTGTTGCTGTGTTTTTTTTAAATTATTTGTTGTGGCGTATGAGATTTTTTTTTCCTTAGCATCGGTTTCAGGTTGTGTTATGAGGATGAGACTGCTGCTCATTCTGTGTGAAGTACAGAACAGAGTGAAAGAAGTGGGACTCTCTCAGTAGTCTGGTCCATGGCTTTCTGTGGCTTGGCAGGATTGGCAGCCATGACGCTGGGTGTGTGTGTGTGGTTGGTTTGTGGGGGGGGGGGCTGAAGGACTGAAGCTTTGAGCATATGCTCCTCAGTGCTGGGCTCAGTCTTGCCTTTGCCATGTGTGGGCTCTCCTCTGCTGTTTGTCTGACACCCAGAGAGAGAAGCAGCACAGGACGGACGCAGCCTACAGACACGTGGGCAGCAGCCGGCGGGGGATCGCTCACACACACACACACACACACACACACACACACACACACACACAGAATGAGCACACAGACACATTCACACAGGAAAACGAGGAGAGGCTGAGTCTTCTATTGGCTGGACTATCAGAGGAAACAAGCTGGGCTTGCAGGGAGGACAGTTATCAGCTGATAGTGCTTCCCCACCTCTCTGTGGCTCCCCAGGCAGCTTATTAAATCAGGGGCTGGCCGTTTGCCTCTTTGGATGATAACGCAGCAATGGAGGCATCGGTCGAATCCAGACACGCACGACAAGCGAGCGAAGGAGTGTGTGTGCTCGACTCGCATGTATGAGACGAGCATCACAGGCGCTCACACAAAGGCACACAAACAGAACTGCCTACGCACCTCTGAAAACAAATAGCTCCCAAGGCGAAGGGCAAGTCAATAGAACAGTCACACACACACAGAAAATCTACCGAGGTATAATTTCACACTTGGCACATATCGTGTGTGATGTGAGTGCAGTTTAAAGCAAAGCTACATGCAGTTTTAAAATGTTCAAACAGATTTCTGCATGTGTGTGTGTGTGTGCTTAATGAAGAAGGCTGGGTTGTTTCAGCCTGCAGCCCCCTGATAACCTCCTTCTATCACACTGGGTCATTTTCCACACATTTAACGTTGTGTTGTTCGTGTGTCTGCACATATGCACTTGTTTGTGCGCACATGTGGTTCTGCCCTCGCGTTTCCTTCCGTCCAGAGTCATGTCTGCGTCAAAGCTCGGATTTATTTACGCTCCACTTGTGGTCTGGGTTCCAGACAGCCGATGGCAGTTAAGGCAAGGCCCGAAACCAAATGTCCAGCCTCTTCTTCTCTCTCCCAGATGACTTTGCTAACGGATCTGACTGTCTCCGCTAGTCTTTCCCCGGGCGGGCGTCCTCCTCCTCCTCCGAACATCACAACAGCACATTTCTCCCTCTCTCATGACTCACTGGGTTTGGTTACACAACAGCCACCGTCACATCGCATCCATGTATATGTTTATGTGGTGAATCTGAGCCACAGAATTCAAACATCGATTTTTTAAAAATTATTTTCTTCTTGCTCATCTGAGAAAATAACGGATCCCAATGTACACAAACAAACCCACTGAACCATCCCGCCTCAGTCCTCTTTTCGCCATCACAGAATTAGCTATTTAATCCTTTAGTTCTGTTGCTATTATTCTCTCGTCATCACTCCAGCGCTCCCCTTAGGTTTTTTTTGACAAATTGCCTTTTCTCACGTCTAAATACCTCCATGCCGCCCACGTGCTCTGCCTATCCCTGCAAACTGCTGCTGAGTGGCGGAGGAAAGAGAACAGAAGAGGGTCTGGGAGGAGAGAAAACTGCCTTTCTATTTGTGGCCCGGTGTAATTATGTGGGCTACATGTCGGCACAGCAGGGTCTTGGATTTCGGTGAGTGGATCTCCACCTTCTTTTTTCCCTCTGCCTCCAGCTGTCTGGTCTCTCAAAAAAAGTTGCCCACCATTTAAGATTAACTTGAAACTTAAACTTAAGAGAGGAGCCATTTTGAAATCATCCCCCCAAGAAGAACATCAGCATCAGTCGCAAAATGACGTACGTTGGGCTCCAGGAACAAAACCCTCTAGCGGCAGCAGTCATTATGACGATGACAGAGAAACGTGAGCTTCTTACAGACAAACAAAGTCGTTGTAGAGGGGGAGGTCAAGGTTAAGGTCACCAAACTTTTTAACAAAGTAAAATTCGGGATTTTTTCCCCCTCAGTCTAACCAAGTGATTTGAACCAAACCTGCAATATTCTCACATCATAAACTGGATTTATTTCTCATCAGTGATTTGTAATGGTTTGGAAATAGCACAGACAAATTGTATCATCCTGACGACGGGGTGCCGGATCAGAAAACACTTTCATGTCATTCTGGAGGGAATGAACAACAAACCTAATTTTTGAGAACCTGTTTGCTTTTCCGACTTGAGATCGAATCCGACGATCTACATCAGTCTTTTTCTTCGAGCTCTCGAAATAAATTCATTTTCTGTGCATGTTTATGACTGTATGCTCATGAAAGTGATGGTTCAAAGTAAAATAAAACAAAATAAAAACTGCTCAGTTTTGTTCCACTCTCATTTCTATAGAAAACTTTTGATCTAATCTTGAATCAGTGCATCTGCAGATTAAATCCTCACCCAATATGTCATGACTCACTAAGTTAAACACATCAGGAGTTGAATGAATCCCTTGTTTCTGTTACCTCGGCTGCCGTCTTTACTGTAAGGCTGGTGGAGAATTTAACTCTACTGACTTCATTCTTCTAGTTTCTGTTTCTTAACATCTATTTTCAAAAGTTGTTGATTAAATGTGTCACTTTACTGTCACTTCACAACATCATGTGCAACAACAGTCTGCTCACGGATTAGCCCAAATAACTGGGTGAAGCTCAACAGATTGTCAGTGCAGGTTTATCAGAATACAGTTTGCAGCACAAAGCTAACTGGCAAGATGTACTCTGGCTTTTATGTTAGCAGTTTTTAGCTAGGATTTAGACTCCAGTATGATAGAACTGTCTTTGTTGCCACTTGCAGCCCACAGAGACAGAAAAAACACAAGGACACCGTGGCGCTAACAATGCACCCTGGTGGACCCCGAGGACATTCGGCCCACTGCGACCCCTGAGGATAAAAAGACATGCAAGACTACTCCTGCTGTCTTCAACAACCGCAGCAAGGGAAAGGAAACTGGAAGAAAAGCTTTTTATTACTCACTTTCCTATAGGGCCTCGCTGAAAGGAAAAGCATGATGAAATCCTTTGTGTAGGAACACACCAGAGATGGAGTTGGCTTTCTCTCTGGTTTTCTGTTTCTTCTTGCAGAGACAAGTGAGAGCTATTGTCTTTGATTGATGATTTGATTGATTTCTGCAGAATTTAGGAGGGCATTATGCAGCATGGCTCAGCTCAGCTGCGACTGCCTGCCGAGTAACAGTTGGACTGTCAGTTAGACCTTCGCCACCAGGCCTCTGATCTGATTATCCTGCTGCGATAATGAATATCTACACATCTAAACTTGACTGCATTGAACAGTGATTAGCAGGGGGAAATTGCTCACCGCTGAAATGATGAGCAGTAAGTGCAGGCACAATATGAGCATATTTACTCTGCACCCTTTTCGTCACTTGCCAAGTGCACATAATAAGCTCTCTTTTTGATGATGTCCTCTTACACTGGTACCCAATGTGCATGTGCATACACTCCTGACATGCACACTCAGAGTCATAACAGGATGTTGCTCGCTGTGCATCTGCCACACTGTTGCCACACAGTTTCACCATCCCCCTGCCCTGCCTCAGACCTTGGGCTAATGGGACTGGATCTGACAGAGCAGGAAGAGCCGGCAACTCCAACTCCTCACATCAATATTGAACTGCTTTTTACTCACAATAACCCAACCAACGGAGTCCTTTTTTCTTTTTTTTTTTTTTTTTCCAAGGTTTGAAATAACGCAAGACATGCTATGCATACAAATGGCTGGCTAACGCACACACTGTGCCTGGAAACTGTAAATTGGCCTCATGGTGTATTAGAGACTCGCAGCCATTTGAGGGCATGAAATGACATTGCACTGCCTGTGGATGTTCAAATGCACTCCACTGAGATATATAGAGAGAGAGACAAAGGAGAGAGAGAGAGAGAGAGAGAAAAGTGACTCCGAACAGCCAATTAGCTTCCGCTTGATCAGGAGGTGGTGTGAGGGCCACCGTGGGAACCATTATTGCATGGACGGAGAACATTAACCACAATCAGTTTTAATTAAAGACTGACACTTTTTTTATTCCTCTCCATTCACAGCCATTCCTCCCTCACTTCTTCCTTCCACTCCCCTCTTCAAGTATGATGATAATCTGCGAACCTGAGTTTAAAAAGGGACGCCACCGCACTGATTAGATGAAACATTACAGAGACGGTGAAAGAACTTCAATTAGCCCTCGTTTAAGCCGATTTGATGAGTTCAGCTGCATGAAACAGACGAGATTTGCATGTTGCTCAGCCACAGATATGACCTCACTGTAATGCATTATTGTTAATATGAGAAGCACACCTGAACAGTGGCCAAATAAATGCAGGATTGGAGCCGCTCTTGCTTTCAAATTGACCTTTTTGGAAACTTTTATGTCTGCGAGCCACTTTTCTCTGTCAGCGGAGGAAGGTAGACTGTTCTCAATGGCACGCAATTTAAAATTTTCTACAAAGAACCCTCTCATTATATTCTCCTTTCTCTCAGTCTGCCATTTCCTCACCTTACCTTAAAGCCTTTAAAGTTGTTTGTTTCGAAACGCATTTCCTTTTTCCTGGGTCACTCGGCGTGCCGTGATGGCTGCACTGCGCTGTACGTTGCGTACCGGAGTGTGTAAGTTGTTGACTGCGTGTGCTGCATACAACACTTAGTATTCTAATGTGTGTGTGTATGCTGAAGGCAGATACAGTTTATGCGTTAATACGTGCAAGGAATATTTAAGCAGAACCGAGCTCCAACTTCCACCATTAAATGTTTGAACAGTGAACTCGTCCTCTTCGGTTTGTGTGTCCGTGTGAAAGCACAGAAGCTTGCAGAGATTTCAGAGTAGAAAATGATGGCTGAGATCTTTCCAGCAGAGATACTGGAGTCCATCACTAGATAAGGTTGTGAAGAATTTTTCTTGCGAGGATTATGTCTAATCTCGGCACTTATTTTTCCATTTAAGATAATCTGCTCTTAAAAAAAAAAAATCTCATATGTCGTTCTGCCCTCCTTTCTCCTTCTTTTCCCTGGATTGCAGGAGGTGGCAGACTGCTCCGTGTGGCCTGATTATATGCAAGGCTAAGCACAGTTTGACCCACAACTGAAAATAGATCACTCTCAGGAAGGGAGATGACTTCATAACTTTTCTTTCACATGCAATTTAAAGGGAATTATACAAAAGTCAGACACTGAATCTGCTGACCCCGAAAGCTCACCTGTGCTAAGCCATGTTTCTGCTGCTGCTGCTGCTGCTGCTCGGGTTAAGTTACATCACTAGAGTTGTTTTTCTGTGCCTCATTAATCACTGAACCCAAAATGAAAAGAAGAATGATGTGAGATAATCATGCAGTAGATTTTGAAGTGGATTTAGACCCCCGGCTGCTCCATCACAGCATGGATCAAGGTATAAAGAGGCTAATTTACAAGCAGTAAATAAAATATGACCTGACATTGAGATTTAAATAAGATCAATACACAGACTTCGGCTTCAGAGAGAGACATATCAACCTTCATCTGTGTTACTTGTATCGTCAAAAAAAACAAGCTTAGAAACCAGCTAAAAATTCTATTATGATAAACGCTGTGCAATGAGAGAGAAGAGGTCAACATGACCCTGAAATTACTGCAATTCATCTGTAATTTTCATTTTTCCTCACTGGTATAATGTCACTTCTACACAATAAAAAGCTCCCTTTTGACTCAGAAAGATAAGAAATATTTTAAGGTTGCTGGCTCATTGCGGGTTCGAGTGAATAATTCCTAAATGAGAAATTTCAGCAGTGTGTTTAGCTGTAGAGTTTTTTTTTTTTTTCCGCCTCAGCTGTGAATCGTGGCAGTCCGGCAGCAGTGACAGGACCGCGGAGATGCTTCTTCTCCCAGGGAGTGTCTATAATGAGTTCTGTCAGGCAAAGCAGCGAGCAGCACGTTGCTACCGAACCCAACCTGAGCAGAGGCAAGGCCCATCTGTCAAGCTGAGACGATAAGCCTGGAGTCATCCAGAAACAAATTGCTCAGCTTCCCCACTGCGAAAGCCCCTGTGAGGCAGCCGGCTACGGGCGGGCAAAGGGAGATGCGACTGATTCCTACACAGGAGAGAGGAGGCGAAGAAGGGAAATATCAAACACATTAATCCATGCAGATGGTGCCTGTGGCCAGCCATTGCTCTGCAGCTGTACACAGAACTTCATCGAGACGACAGACAGCAGAGAAAGGAAAAAATAAACGGAAAAATCATTTTTTGCTTTTTTTTTGTTTTTTTGTTTTCAAGCCTCAGGGGGGAGCAGTTTTTAATAAGTCACCCACACTTTTCCCTTAATCTCCTCCCTTTTGCTCTATAAAGATAATGACAGCTGTCGGACCTTTCCCTCCAGGTAGGAACACAAATGAACTTTTACAAACACAGACACAGTTGAAAATGTGGATAAATGATCAAAGGTAGAAAATGACACGCGGTTTAAACATCCGTCTGAGAGAGTCGGCTGCCTCGCCGTCATTTTCCTTATCACATTTCGCTTTATCGTCCTGCAGTGGCATGTCAAAAACAAACCCAAACTCATTCAAAGCAGCGTCATGCCCACACATACAGAAAGGCCCAGGTCGGAAAAATTCTGCAGGATTGACAGGAACTCAGATGAGGTTCATTTCCTCAGCAAATTGAGTCATTTGTGGAAGTGGCATTAAGTGCGACATCGTTTTTTACATGAATAAATATCAGGCTGGTCAACCAAGCGTCACACAGCCATCGTGCCAACTGTGACAACTCATTATAAATTGATTAGATATGGTGGGCGAGTCGGGATGGTTGGATCCTCAAGGAGGAGGAGTGCAGAGCACAGGAGAAAAATAAGCACGAGACAGAGGTTGCTTTCTAATTTTAACTCCTCAGCTGATGAGATGAGAGGAGCGAGAGATGAAAACGCTCGCACAGACACACATAAAGGTGGTTATGAAGCTGTGACGAATGTGAAATGAAAATGAAGTTGTAGCTGTGCTGAACGCAGTGGAACTATCCTCTCCTGAATTTATCATCACAGACGAACGGAGTCTCATAAGACACACACACACACACACACACACGGAGGAGAAAAAGCTCTTTACAGCTGATAATTCATTTACACGTCTATTCTCTGAGATCCCGAAGTATCGCAGGAGAAAATCTTCCCTTTATGTTTTTATAAACAACACTGGCAAACTGCTTGCAGAGAGAATTGTACTGTACATTACTTGTGCATTATTGCATTTGCTGTTATGCAAAAAATCTCCTGCTAGGCAAGTTGCATTTGCAGTAAATTGTTTTCCAGAGTACGTTTTCTCCCCCCCTGCTGTCAAATAGCCGATTGCTGATCATCTATTCCCATTCCACCTGAATCTTTTTAAACACAAAATGTCTTCTTCCTCGCTCATGTCGCCTTTTACAGGTTCTTTGTTTTAGACTTCTTTCTTTTAAAACACCTCATTTAAATTCTGCTTTCAGGCATGTGTCTACGGCCAATTAAAACTCTTAATGGAAATGTGTACGGGCTATAAAAAGCAAAGCTTTCCTCTTCGTTTCAAGTCCTAGCTGCAGGGCCTCATATTTTTTTCTACCTTTCAATACATACCAGGTAATTGGAAGACCGGCTCTTATAGTATTATTGATTTTGATTACATTACATATTATCATATTTAACAAACACTCACATATGAAGCGCAAAGTCCTCCAGCTGTAAAGGTTAGCACAGTGGTAACGCAGAGGAAGAACAGACAAAGTAATCTACTGATGCTTTTATTTATTAGAAAAATATTGAAAGGATTGGACGCTGCATTGTCCGTGCCCGGGTTAAAAGGTTGGCTGAAGGACGTGCCAGTGTTAAAAACCAATTACCCCTTGGCTGCTTTTTTTAAAATGCCCTCACTCTCAATCAGCAGCGGCCTTGGAAAATGAATGAGCTAATTTTGCCCAACCTAGGCTGTAATTGTTTCAAATCAGCCTCATGCCTCAGCGTCACTGCCAGAATAATTGCTCATAAGCGTGAAGATTAATCTACAGAAGCACATCTGTGGGACCTAATTTACGGGTCGCAGTGCCATGCCTTGTGGATCCATTAGGCTCATTTGGTTTTCAATCCTGTACAGCATATGCAGCTAAACAAAGGTGAAATAATGGTGGGGAAATGTGAGGAAACAAGCAAACACGATGCACAAACTGCTCAATATTTGCACACAGTCGCATGCACACAGTTTCCAACGCTTGTGTAAATACACGTGTAGATAGCACACAGGCAGAGGCAGATGCAGGGTGACGTTCATGAACAGCAGGTGATGTGTGTGTGAGTGTGTGTGAGCGCAGCTGTCAACCCAAAATGATCCGTTTCTAATCATATCGGCGTCTGAACACCTGGTAACGGAGGAGAAGAGTCAGGCTCAGACACAGTCAACCGAATTTTACAAAAGGAGGGAAAAAGTCCTCATTTGCTGAACGTTGGCCTCCAATCAGCGGCGTCTAAGAAATCAGCGTTAGGATTGTGAGCCACTTTCAGGGAGAGAGAGGCAGGCCGTTCGACAAGCTCTCTGAAGAGAAACAGCTGCAAGCTGCAAATTGGTAAGCCTTTGTGAGAAGCTGCTCTTCCTTTTGTTGTCTCCTTCCTCCTCTCCTCAAAGTGCTGGCATGCAGATGTCTCCTCTCACTCCTCATGTGTAATTACAAAGATGAGAGAACGCCATAAAGGGATGATTCTTCATATGAGGCATTGTACTGCAGGCGGCACGCCCGAGCCAGCCAAGCAGTCGGCGTGTTTTTAAAATAGAAAAAAGCTTTACAACGAGAAGATTTAATGCTGCAGCTGCTTTTCCTCCTCTTCCTCCTCAAACCCTCTCCAACATGACGCACCAGACACGATAATGTTGTTGGAAAAAAAACAATCAATGCGACCACCCGTGGTGGTGTAACATACCTTTAACTTCACCCTCAGGGCCCCTCTGGTCGGCCTGGGTGCAGAGAGGAGACACGAGGCCGGGCAGATAAGGATTCTTATCAGAGGCTGTGCAGGTGTTTGGGAGAGCGAGGCCATAACAGGATTCCTAAGTTACTATGGGCGTCTGGATTGCACTTGATGTAGAGAGAGTGAGAAAAGAAGTGCGGAGGAATGGATGGGTGGGTGGGTGGAGGTGTGTGTGTGTGTGGCGGAGACGGGCGAACTGGTGGCCAGGGTGTTATAATTGTGGATCCCCTCAGAGTGCAGCAGCACACTGCGTCTTAGACACCTGCTGGTGTTGCGATAAGGACTGAAAAGCAATCACTCGAGCTACCCAGCAGCCCCGACTGGCATCTCGCCGCTTCTCAACCTGCTACTCGGGTATTTCTCTCAAATATAACTGGCTCTCTGTTATAGGTCAGCTCCCTCTGCAGGCATCCTCTCCTGGGGAGGAGGAGGAGGAGGAGGAGAAGATGGGAAACAAGAGAGGAGAGGAGAAGATGGCAAAAAAAAGAAAAACAAAAAGGCCAAGAGAGATGCTCTTTTACTTACAGTTAGCCGAGTTAATAAGGCATGTGAACCTTCTGCATCAGCATGATCTCTCTGCAAATTTAAAAAAAAAAATCCCCCCAAAAAAGCGTGTGTGTTGCAGAAGTTTCTCGCGGCACTACAGTCTGTTGCCGTTTGCAAACTAACTTTATCACCCGCAGAGGTCAAGGACATGCTGCCTGGCTCCGAATGAGTCCTCAGACTCTCAGGACAGCGTTTCTCATTAGTGTGATTCCAGCTGAGGATTATAACGCGAATCCTTGGGATAAATCTTTTGCTCGTCACGGAGAGGCCATCAGCTGTTGCAGTCAACCAGCGCCGACTCCTGAATTATTCATTTTCTGTTTACAGCAGGCGACAGGTGCGTGACCTCTGTGATGAGTGCCCAGGGCATCTGGGAGAAGTGGTGACAAGGGAAGAGGGGGGGGTTTGGTACTCAGAGGGACATCACTGAAGACGAGGAGGGGAAGGAAGGAGGAGGGGGGGGCGGGGGGTGTAGATTCAGAGGGAACTGCCAATTTGTCAGACTCAGGAGCTCGGCGAGGTTTGGGGCTGCTTTCGCTTTTCATGCTTTTTTCGCTTTTTTTAATTCTGCGGCAGACTTTTAAGAAATAGCTGCACAGAAAGTTTCTTGAAGGGAGAGCAGGGATGCAGTTGCCAATTTCGGGAAGGGGTGGGGGGTGGGGGGGTATAGCAGTGGGGAAAAAAGCAAGCAGGTGAAATTACTGTTCCTCAAAATGTTAAGAGTGAAACTCAGGGCAGCGGAGAGGTTGGGGAGGTCTGCCAAGTCTGAGCTGCACATCAGCTGAGTGGCATTTACTGTAACCTTTCCCCTGGCTTTTAATAACCGGCGCGGAAACAGCAGAAACACGGATCACTGCAATCCGCCGGGAAGCGCTGGGAATTGCAAACGGATCTTCCACCACCACTACCACCACCACCACCACTCGTGGCCACAAAGAGCTTGCAAACACCACGAGGTCAAAGACACAAACTTGATTTCAGCTCAACTTCGCCATCAGTTTGAGAACACAAATGAGATGTAAGGCAGACGAGAAAAGAACAGGAATGCTGCTGATGTGAAAAGAACAGGGAAAGATGGATAAATAGAGAGGCCAGAGGCTGGAAAATGGGCGGATGTTGTCAAGAAACACAGGCAACCCCGTCGGGTTTGTTTAGTTTAACACCAAAGACATACCAAACTGAATCACAGGAATTCAATCTGGTTCACTCAGCCTGAACAATAGTCTCTGACACCTGATAGCTCAAGAATAAGCCTCCCGTTTATGCACTCATATTGATGTGGACATCTGCATGAACACACACACTCACACACACAAAAGAATGCATGCAAAAGCAAACAGGCGCACACACACTCTCTGCAGAGTGATGCATGGCTTTCACCTTCAGGCAACTGAGGGAAAGAGATAGACGTTTTTTCTCCTACGGCCAACTGATGCTTCAGACAAAATAACAAATGGCTGAGTGATATAGTGAGCTGTCCCCTCCGGTTGCAAAATGGGAATGGAACCAGAAACCATCTCTATAACCTTCCTCTCGTTCTCTCTGTCTCGCTCTCAGCTGTGTGCATCCACGGTGGCCTTGGCAAAATCTCAGAGACAGATTAACCTGTACTGAAAGTTGTTGAAGTGTCCTCAAGCGTCAAAGCATTACTACTTATCGCCGGAGATGATCCAATGAAAAGACAGAAAATAAACTCTGGGAGTCATTTGGGATTGATGAACACCCGCAAAGCGGCCAGCGCTGTAAAAGTGCACACTCACTCGATTAAGCCCTCATAATGTGGAATCATGATTTAACAGACTTTGCTCTCCAGCCTGCCTGTGGTGAGTCTTGGACCGCTGCTGTTGGAGCTGCATGAAGCTCATGTTTCCAACACTCACACCAGCATGAGCATTGCAGTTTTGGCTGCAGAAAAAAACTCTCCCTCTCATATCGACTTAAATCATCTGGAACAGGATTTTACAGCGGCACTGTGACACCATGTGTGATAAGTAGCTGTTCATATTTCAGAGACTACACTGTAAAATATACGGGAACTAAAAAAAATCTACTATTTATTTTTGACGTGTTCGGTTAAGTTAATGCAACTTAAAAATTCTACTCTGAGTTTTTATTTTCATCTTTTCAGACTTGACATCTTTTGATCAGGAAAGATCATTAGAATGGATTTTGATAATGCTTGTTTAAGTTCCTGATGAAACAAAGCAAGTTAGCAAATTTCCCAGCATGCATTACTCTCACATTTATTGTACTTTGTTTTTTAAGGTTGGAGAACTTAAGATATATAGTTTTATATTCTCACAACTAAAGAGATGTTATTAATAAAGAAGGTAAGGGAACTTTTTGAAACTGAGCCAGCTTAAGTCAATATACAAACCTTTACTATAACAAATTATATACAGCAATTAAAATGTTGTCTAATGTTTTCCTTCACTAGGATGCTCTTTGTTAATTTAAATATGCCTGTGGGCTGTTAGCTTAGCATTTAGCTTTTTAAATGCTCTGTTGATTTGACAGTTATTTCATTTGTGCAAGTGACACATCGTTGGAAAGGTTATTGTCTTGTCATTCTGTTGATGCAGAAGATTTTGCACAAAACGGCACATTCAATCAACACTACACCACTGAAGCTTCATATTACTCCCCAGATTGAGATCTGATGATCAAATCCCGTCAGATTTTTAGTCTTAAACACATTCCAACATCGTTAAATGGCCGTGAACTGCTAACGATCTTTTCCATTTTTCTGTATTACTCTCTTGTAAATTCTGACTCATACAAAAGCAAGCGAGTCCTTGATGAAAGGATGGACTTGCTTTTTGTTCTTTGTGGGAAGAAAAGGTCATTAATCAACGTGTGGATGACTGGTGCAATAAACAGTCAGTCAAATTCTGAAGGTGAGAATATGCTGCAACACCAGGGTTAAAAGCCACAGGGAAAAATATACTGTATTGCAGTAAATGGCCTGGAATAAAGATAAAATATTAAATAAAAAAGTTGATGGCTTAAATATAAATACAGACAGTCTAAACATAGACGGGATAACCATAAATATTAATATCTATCAGTGAATGGGACGTTTTTTTAAAAATGGAAAGACATACTGTCAGAAAAAAAACATGCAGAATATTTATTTCATGTAGTACTTTTATAATTTTTTATTTATTTTGGTCTAGAAATGGTTTCATGCTGTGCTACCATTGTGTTCTGAAGCTAATAACACCCATTTTTATTCCTCTGTAGACTTCTGTGTTTAAAGAGTTAAGGAATAAGAGTTTAGAGGAAAAAAAACATATTTTTCAGTGTATTTAAAAACTTCTATTACTTATTAACAGAGCTACGTACCGAATGATGTGACTGCTAATAAAATTTAAAATTGTACATCACATCACGCATGTACTCCAAATGGTTCGAGAACAGTTATTAATTTATCCTTGAGTATGCCTTCACAGGTGTCTAATTAAGTCTAATTTCCCAGGGTTTTTGAAGACGGTGGCCACGACACACTGCCAGGGTTTATTCTGAGCACAGCTTTACATTAACATCATTTTACTTTCGAGTTTGGCTAAAACCACATTGACATCAAACCAGTAACACCTGAAAGAGGATTTTTTTACATCAAAGATTTGATACAATCGAAATAATTCAGTTTAAAAGCCCTATAAACTTGGCTGTTGATTCTCTTGAACACTGAGAGTTTGTAATCAAAATAAGTATCAATCAAAATCATTAACCATCTTTAGTGTTTTTTCATCGTTGAGCTTAATCTTCACAAACTGAGCTAATCTTCCTGAAGACTGTGCAGGTTTAGTATAATTAGATTTGATTGACAGGGACCAAAATTACATGCCGACTTCCTTCAGATTCTCATTAAAATGTAGTTAAATTCTGATTTGATCATCACAACATTAATTCCTTCTTACTAAAAACCAGTGAAAAAAGGGAAAAAATAAAAACACAAACACAATTATCTTTCAGCCAAAGTAACCAAAACAGTTCTAACATTGGCAGAAAAGAGTGTAATGAACACAAAACTGAGACTCTATTAATCACAAAAAGAAACACATGAATTAAATATGTTTCAGGGCCTTTAAAATTAACTAGTAAGCAAAAAATGACCAACTTCAATAACAATTTTTATTCTTTCGAACAACTTATAACTGAAGTCACTGCTCGTTTCCCATCAGAAGTAACATCCTTTCATATTGCATGATGCTGAGAGGGAGGAATCTGTTGTTTTCCTGTCAACGTTTATTATGACATAAAAGTACTTTTGCAGGGCTTGTTTTTGTTTTTTTTAACTATAACATTGCTTATTTTTTACAATCAAGCCTGCAAAACTTTTAATAGGTATAATTAGTGACTTTCCTTAACCACTGTACACATTTTATTCTGCCTTTTAGTGACAGTGGTAATAAAACTATAAAGAGCTTATTAAGGTTATGTTTAAAAAGTAATCTATTTTTTTTATCATCATCCCTAATTTTTATGCTATAATATAAAGTTTTTTTAAACAAAATCACTGCTGTGTATTTAGATCTTTAATTGTGGTTAAGTTGACAACATGCTTTGCCTTTGATCAAACCTCTTTACATGAAAAATGAATGAGTCATTAAGTTTTATTTATAGAAATAACATCCATCCAACTGTAATGTTGGCACAGTTTTATTAAAAAAACATGAAACTAGCAAGTAGTAAAGTGTGTGTGAATTAAAGGTGTTGGATCATACTGATATTGACGACGGCTGTGATATTTTAAAAAAACTGAATATTGATGTCATGTTTTTAATAAAGTGCCTCCTGAATCATTTCCAGCTCTTTTCGTTCTCACTTTGTCACAGTAGGTGGCAGTAATGCACCCTAAAGTTTGTTGAACCCTGCGTCCTTTATCATAAATAATAAAACATATTCAAACACTAAATGAGACCTGCAATTAAAGCTCGTTTGAAGAAGATTATCTAAATGCTTCTGTCTGGAAGTCTTGGCTATGACGTCTGACTGCTTTTTTTGGAAAGGGAACGCGGATCACGTTACATCTGTCGTAACATCAAAGAGATCACTTCCATTTTTTTGAGGGCAGCATCCCAGGAAGTCCTTTCCATACAGCTGATGACATAACTCTGGTGTATCTAGAGATTTGTTGACCTTTGGCTAACATATTATAACCCCGTGCGACCGTGCAGGCCCCAGCTAACCCACTTCAGTCTGTCTGCTTGCTGTCTGCTGAGACAAAGAGGATTTACCGTTAATCTGGACTTAACAGCAGCAGGAGAGCACGCTCTCGACAACAACGCTCCAGAGAATAGGTCTAATCAAGACATCATGAACATCAAACAGGGAACAATTGCCTCTAATAAAATCAATTTGGCTGATTGACTGAGAGAAAGAGAGCGAGAGAGAGAGCCAACACACTTCTTTGATTGGACCTGATTACACTTGAGTGGCTTGTATAGGCACATGTCAAATAAGGAATAAATAAACACCTACGACGAATGATTCAAACTGGCTTTGAGTTGTAAAAAAATATGACCCAGGCATGAGTTAATTTACGCTTTTTCTTTGCAAATGAGCTCACTTTCTTTGGAACAACGTGCCGCTGCTTAGTAATGTAACAAATAAAATGTTATTTCTGTTTCCTGAACGTCCTCAAAAGACATTAACCAGCACATTATGTCAAAGAAAAACTTGAGACGACACAGATACGCACTGACACGAGGCACAAACTCTAGAAGGTCACTCACACCCTTACAAAAAAAAAAAACAGCAAAAACCAGCAGATGAGAAATGGGTTTGAGCATCAAGAGGAACAAAAGGTGTCTGACGCAGCGACGAAAAAGTGGTTTGATTGTAACGGAGAGCAAGTGTTGGACTTGATTGCAGTAATGAGCGAATGGCTTTAGCAGGTGGAAGAGTAGCCGCGGAAGTGTGCGATTCACAATCCCTCCTCATTAGTAAGCAAATGAATTCAATCACCTCTCTTTGGTAAGCGGCTTGATAAATCCCCTTCAAAGTCCTGTCTGGCTTCAACCGCGGCAAGCAGCTTTAATAGAGGCAGAGCTGCTAATGCATCATTCTCATTGACTCCGCACTCGCTAAGATCAGCCTGAACACAATCATTGGCCTCAAGCAAACAAACTCGAGTCAATGAGGTTGGAGCTCCGCGGGGAGCTCCTCTAGCTGCTATAGCTTAACAAATTTTATTCATACGTCCCTCGGGAGGACTGACTGCAGTGTTCCTGTGCTTGAGGGGAGGGCAGGAGCTCCAAACGGGCGGGGAAATGTCGGAAAATGGAGATCAGAGAAGACAAGCTGTGACTTCCACTGAGGCCACAAGAGAGCTGGGACAGCTTCAGGTCCTAAGCTGCTACAGCGAGAGAGATTTTTTTACCCTGGTCAGAGAACATCAGTTTAACACCATTACTACCACCAGTGCTCCCATGAAACAACGTCCAACACACAGCAGGATGTGGCTGCTCGTACTGTAATCAGAGACTGACAAAAGCAAGAAACCAGAAAGAACATTAGCTAAGAGTAGAGAACATATAAAATTAATAAATGGAGATTTCTGCCTAATTCTGCACGATGTGACTTTTGCGGCACAAAAGGCCAGTTTCTATATTTGTTGTATGAGATTGGGACAGAAGTGCAGTATTTGAAGCAGAAGCTTCATTGGAGTCAAACACGGACAAAAGGCATCTCTTGATGCCTGACAACAAATCCGCTCTGTAGCTCTAATCAGTTCATTAGACAGCCTCTTCTCGAACGCATGCAAGCGCATGCACACATAAGAGTGAGGCACTGCGATGATTAGCTTGTCCCACTTAATCACTTCCTATCAGAGATACCTGCAAGGATGCAGCAGTCTTGTGTGATTATGTGTAATCATAGAAATGTCACATTTGAATGATAAGCAGCATGAAAAGAAGACTTGAAACATGAGGTGCTGCATATTTACTCGACAGCATCATCAGCTATTCAAATACACAAAAAAAACTTCAGAGATGTTTCATATATATGTATATATGTATACACATACATGAATGCACACACACAAATCTCTCACACATAATTTTGCATATGCTGTGCAGGCGTATAAATACACAGCAGCACCCACACTGGGCTGGGGGGGCCTATCTGCTGTGGATAAAAGACCTCCCTTATCAGCTTCCTCATAGAGGAGCCGGGAATGAAGGCATTTACTCAAATGAAAGAGGCAGCTTTTGGAGATAAGCCGAGAGAGACGGAGCTCAACTAAGCTTTCAGATTGGACTGGGCCTACGGAGGGAACAGAGGAAGACGAAAAAAAAACAACAATGAAAAAAAACTGAGAGGGAGAGGACGGATGGATGGACAGGTGGATGATAGATGGGTGGATTGCTGATGAAGCGATGGGAGGATGATGCAGGCTGCCGTTTGGTGCTGTGCTGTGCTTCGAGGCAGATGCGTACAAACAGAGAGGAGGAGTTCATGCCTCTTTGTCTGCGATGGAGGTGCTTATTTAAGAGTGTATTTAGAGGACGTGGGCGTGAAAGCTATTGTGTTGACCCCCGGTATTTTGTCTGCGTGGGCGTGCACGTGTGCATCTATACCTTCTGTCTATCCTCGTGCTGGTAGCCGGCCATGTCTGCAAAGCGAGCTGGAACATCTTCCTGCGCTGTGCTCTGAGCCGCGCTAGAATAACCCACTTCAAAGAGACCCATTGTCACACACTAATGTGGCAAACGGCAGCTAGCGCCACAGAAAATCAGCACACACTGAGACTGGATATTCCCTCTGAGACCCTCTGAGATGGGGGGAGGAAGAGTGGCGTGGGAGGGGATGAAGAGCAGGCAGAGAAAGAGAGAGAGAGAGGGAGGGAGAGAGGAAGAGGTTTGTTCACAAACACACTGCTGTGCCAACATTAATCATGTAGACTCTCATAAAATCATTAGAGCTGATCATTCCCAGTCAGGCTCCCTCTCTCCACGGCGGCTCAGTACTGACGGAAAGAAGTGAGAATGCCAATATCTGTTGGAGATGTGAGCCAGCACACACACACACACACACACACGCACACACAGACAACTTTGTAGTGCAAAACATCAACACAGCGAAGTGAGGCAGCTGAACTAAACAGAAAGCTTTAGATAACTCAAGATGTACTTATGTACAAAGCTTGCACAAACTACGTTTTATATATGAAACGCTCACTATATTTTTGCAGACATTTATGTTTATTCATATGCTGTCTGTGCACTCTTTGCAGTCCAATTACGAAACATTGATTGCATTTAAATGTGCGTGTGTGTGAACAAAAACGCCTGCTGCAGTCAATGCATTTGTGCTTTTTGGTTTTCTTATTTGATTTATGTGTATCATCAATTGGCAAAGTGTGTTTCCTCTGTGGCAGAGCTCTGCCAATTTGTTTGAGTCCCTGTGTGTGTGTGTGTGAGTTTGTATGCAGAAAATGCACACTATTTATATTGAAGAATATGTCTTCTGTGTGTGTGAGTATGTGTGTGTACACAGATATGCAAACCACATCTTTTGGTGATTGCATTTTGTCAATTGATTTATGTGCATTCATTTGCTGTTTAGGCAAAGCAATTTAAAGCCGAGTCTTACTAAAAATGTATATAACAATTCATGTACTGCAATTGCGTTTGTCCAATTAATTATACATCATTCGACCACATAAATGTTGAGTCTGTTCACATATATTATTAAAAGTTTGGGAGATTCAGAGTTTTTTTTCACTGCTGTTTGCAGCCTTTACAAAACATGTCGGGAAACTTTAATGACTTGATTATTGATGATTTAGTTTAGTTTTATTCTGTCTGTTTAAAAAAAAAATCAACCACTTTTAATCCTGTTTTTATATAAATGATGGCTCTTTTGTTCGGATTTAGTTTGCAGCTCTTCTGTCTTTTGTGTCAGCGTACCGTCTTTATGGCACATCCAGTGTTTTTCATATAACTTGTTTTTGTGTTTTTGTGCATTCGGTACAAAGGTTGGACATTAATTCCCAGCCACTGTAATTAATCCTGCGAGTAATGTGCTGTTAAAACGCTCATGAGATGGCGTGCAGGACAGGCGGAGGTCAGCATCCCGACGGCGAACAAAGAGCCGGAGCAAAGACAGCCATTAGAGGTGGATCACTGCGTCTTCTGTTTACACTCAGCACCGTTTACACACTAGCTGCACTCTATTATGTGCATTGGACCCTGGAGTATCAGCGGTCAGTTCACCAGGTTCTGATGGCTGGATTTGACTGTAAAATCAATGGCTGTTGTTACTTTCTCTGCTGCTGATCCTCCAGCTTGTAGGAGCTGGTCCGTTTATACAGATAGTCTGGTTTGATGACTTATGAAATACACTTGAGACCAAGCTGGAGAACCACAGGGGAAAAGGAGAAGGAGATCTCTCTTTTTAGGTTTTTATTCCCTTTATGTTTCAAGTCTATTTCCACCTGTCTCAGTTTCTAGTCTTTCTATATCTCTCTTTTCTTTATGTCTTTCTTCTAATCCTTCAGTCTGTCGCTCTCAAAGGTCTTTAACTCATCTCTCGCTCCTTTAAGTCAAGGTCAGAGCATCAAGAGGAGGACGAGTCACCCACTTCAGTTTAAAGCCGGAAGAGACTGATTAATTTCCAAGCAGAAAAGCACACACGCAGCAATCACGAGGTGATGCGTTGCTGCTTCCCTTCATGGCCTCTATCTTTAGCCTCGGCACCCGGGGAAAAAAGGGAGGCTAAATGGTGGGATTTTGGTGCCGAGTGCAGCGAGGGACCATTTCTCATGTTGTCAGAGCTCCCGCTGGGCCTCACATATGCCTCCGGCTCTCAGCATCCAGAAGCCATCACTTCAGCAGGCGGGCCAATCAAACCCATGCTGTCACTTCAGTGAAATAACTTGAACTGTCACTCACACACCGGCATTACCCCACGGGGGGGCCCCGAGGCCATAAAGAGGCACATGTGAGCCGTGCATGCAAAAGCTGTATGTGCAAAAGCAGACTCGTGTGTAGCTTCTGTCAAAATACATATAGCATTCTTACATAATAA
Source organism: Ctenochaetus hawaiiensis (assembly GCA_029783645.1). Taxonomy (NCBI): domain Eukaryota; kingdom Metazoa; phylum Chordata; class Actinopteri; order Acanthuriformes; family Acanthuridae; genus Ctenochaetus; species Ctenochaetus hawaiiensis. The sequence continues at coordinate 5,429,101 of JAPZDY010000009.1, forward strand.
CAACCTGCACTTTAAAAAGCATGCAAGTGTGTGTGTTTATACAAAGAAAAGGTCTCATGGATACCTAAAGGGGTTGAGCTGCATATGTATTGTTTCTATAACCTCACTGAATTTTAACCTTTGCTGACATTTGACCTGTCTGAAGGGCGCCTGCAGGTTCATCTGGACAGGTCTACTAATTGTAACCGCCACGGTCCCACCCCTTCAGCCTGCAACAAAACCCTTTTGTAAATACTGTTCAGGCACAAAAAATCCACTTGAAAACACTCCGGTGAACATGCATTTCAGTTCAAGGCCTTTGAGTGCTTAGCATTGTACTGTTGGAACATTTCTGGACTCACAATTAGTACAGGAAAAACGAATGAACATGATGCAGAAGAACCAGAGATATCAGTTTCTTTTAGGTAATGCATTTTTCTTCTGTGGCAAAACCTGCATCACCTGCAAATCAACTCTCAAAGTCGAGTCTAAATTTGAGTGTTAGTTCTTGCTAATATAGAATTATGGCTTTTGCAGCCTTGAGAGAGAAATCCATCTAAGCAGATTCAAAAATTCTTATTTTTTCACAACAACCTCAAAGGTGCAAGTGTGTGCTGCCTTTAGTCACTCTGTGTTATGTGTAGAAAGTGTAACTCATTCTTAATTACCAGCACTTCATCACAAAATGACCCTTTAAAAAGCGCTGAACATCAGAGGTTCATGATGTACAACAGCAGGATCCCACTGCAATGAACTTGCATTATCTCGTGGAATGAGCTCCACAGAGCGAGATAAGACACCATCAAGAACAGTGACTACAGCAAGGCTCGAAAAAAGTTTGTGAGAAAGGGCTTTAGAGTGATGATACATCGTATTGTTTCTGTTACCTGGAAGCAAAAGCCGACTGCCACATTAAAATGAAAGAGAGCCGCACACATACATCGACTTCTGCATAAAAGTGGGATAGAATTTTCCACCGGAGAGACAATATGGATACGTATAAAAGGCAGCAGGATGAGAAACAATAAATATGAAATAATGTATCACAGTTTGTCGTAGCGCTACATTCCTTCTCACTCTCACGGGAGTCTTTACTGGGATGACACTGACTAATAGAAGCTGAGGTAATGAAAAATACAAAAAGTCAGTTTGACTACAGATTTGTCATTTTAGCTGAGGTGTTTGTTGAGCTAATAGAGCAGTGGGTTATTTGTCTCTGCTGTGTGTGTGTGCGTGTGTGTGTGTGTGTGTGTGTGTGAAGGTAGATGGGTTGAGCAGGAGCTGGAGAGCTGCCACCTTCATCCCTCTGGCCCAAGAGGGATGAACAAAGAGACAGAGGGCTCTGGAAATCCATCCATCATAATGTCCCATTACTTCTCATGCTTTGCTTTAACATGCATGTGCACCCCCTCCTTTATCCCAACACACACACACACACACAGTCTGTAAATCCAGACAGAAACTGCTTTAACCAAGCAAACCACACACACTCCAGAAACAGCCTGCCGGTGTGAGAGGCTGGGAATCTGATGATGGTGCAGATGTGGAGTTGGTGGGAACCCGACCATAGCCTTCCATCCAAAGGTGCTGCCTTTTCATTAACCCCCCCCCCCCCCCC
>JAPZDY010000009.1:5437764-5448112 GCA_029783645.1 Ctenochaetus hawaiiensis
CATATGAGAACATTTTGCCATTCTTTCCCTCTTAGTCAGCCAGCCTTGTTAACGCTACCGGCTGGTATGTGGAATTAGTCACTCATTATTCTCATCTGCACTGATGCAAACACACATTCACAGCCACACGTATGATTTGAAGTGAAGCACTTCCTTGTTTCAGTGGCGGAGGTTTGTTAGTTGTCTTTTGTGGCTATCGCAGCACTGTGTCCTGTTCTAGTCCGTGGAGCGCTCATTTCATTGTGCTTATGCAGCAGTTAGAAAAGCAGTAAAATTGTGGAGCGTGGCTGGAGGATGCTGCGGCGAGACAGTGGCGACCTTTGCTCTCTTAATTCCACCCCTGAAATACTATTTTCAGACAAAATTCAGAAAAGACAGGATCCTTTTTAAATTGTTTTTTTTAAAAATACACGTGCCTTTATTTGTTTTCTATCTGCACATTTTCTTGTACATAAGGTAATGTCGTTGCAAAATCTAAAAGCCATTTTTCATTATTGAGGAGGTGCTTTATTTGCAGATGAGGAGACAAAAATTTATTGAAGCTTAGTTCGCAGGTCTACCTGAGCATTGACTGTAGATGAACATGGTTTTCGGCTCGCGGTGATCTTCTTACTGTACAGCCTCGGCCCCCACTGTCTGCAGCGCCCTGTGTGTCCAGCCATTAGAGCTTTGAAGTCAGCGGTCGCTGTAATATAAATGTATTAGACTTAAAGCTGACATAAATAATTCACCTGGACATTGATTAGCTGTCTTGCTCCCTAACATGTCATGTGAGGCACTGAATATGACTGCTAGTATTATTGGAATGAGACTTTTCTCTGTCTTTTCACAAAAGGCTTTGATTCTCGCTGCTTTTCCCTTCACTTCCCTTCTTCTGCTCCTCTTGGTTTGGCCGATGCTGTGGTGTCATTTCTAGGATGTGGCTTTAAACATGCAGGCATTTAAATCTGTATTTTTCATATATTTCATGCAAATGATTTAAATTGAGATTTTTGATTTTTGCATTGCGAAATTTTAGGTTTTTACTCACTGCAGAATTTTGATCAAAATTAGATATTTTTTTCTCTGTCAGCTGGCATTAATCCTGATTTATCTAGAAATGTTACCTTGTTTTAGTTTTTTTCTTGTTTTTGCATGACATAAGGGGTGAAAAAAAAAATTCCTGCATGTGGCGGTTAACATAATTTGTCTGACCTCTGGGAGCCATAATCAGTGAGAATTTGTTTTTCCTACCACCTAAGTCCAAGGAGGCTCACAATTTACTATCATTTAGCAGTCTGACGTGACGTTGTGCCCGGGCTTTAAAAGCCTTCCTGTCCTCCTCTCCTCCTCTCCTCCTCTCCTCCTCTTCTCCTCTTCCTGCCGTCTCCCTCCTCCCTAAACTTCACACAAAGGCCTGCTGGATCACTGGGTGCAGGTCGAACTGGAGTAGTGGCCTTCCCAGCTCACCCTCGGTTTTCTATCTCCTTTCACTTTCCTCCCTGTTTCCTTTGCTCGCTCTGTCTCCCTTCCTCTCTCTGTCTACCTTTTGTTTCCTGCCGATGCTAACACAGGTCTTGTGAAAAAAGGCGTCGGGTTAACTCCGGTGCTGTGGGCTAACATCACACCTCAACAGGTCTGGAGACGCAGAGGCTCAGGGAGGGAGAGCGGGATCTGGGCGGCCAGCTCTCCTGCATCGGGGCTGCAGGGCCGTAAATCCGCTGGCTTTATTTACTGCCTCTCGGACTTATGAATGTTAAGATATTTGACGCCACCCCTGGCCCCATAATTCTCCAAGCCTGGAGACTTTTGGCGGAGGTTTTGAGTTTCGACGTATAATTACGAGTAGTTTAAAAAAGAATAAGAAAGTGGAGGAGGAGGAGGAGGAGGAGGAGGAGGAGGGGGGCAAAGGGAGGGGATGAAAATGCAACACCAAGCATCCACCGCTGTGTTAAAGAGTGAAAAAAGACGCTCCCAGAACCCGTGGCGATTCCACTACAAGACGGTGGAAAGGCTTTGTGTGGTTGAAACAATAGCTTTTCTCCCCTTTTCCCTCTTTGTTTCAGTTGTGTTGTCGTGCCAGGATCCCTCATGTTGCCGCAGATTCACCTTTCTGGGAGAAAAAAAAAAAAAAAAAAAAAAAAAAATCCACTTTCAAACAGGCAGACTACTTCCTTCCTTCCTTCCTTGCTTCCTTCCTTTATCATTTTTATTCTGAAGAAGAAATAATGGAGGATTTTCTGGTCAGATTATTGTAATGAACATGCAGGAGTGAATGCAACACCGCCGCCTTTGTGCTCACGTGCACTCATTGCTGTGGCCTTATCTGTTATAATTGACACAGACAGACAGTATCTTTCCTGAACGTGGCAGCAGCATAAGCATAACAATAGTATATCATATGGATTATGTGTGTTCGGCTGCTGTAAATGGATTTTTTTGGCTGTGACAAGAGGAAAGATAGTTTAATGCGGATTTAAGGGATAGGGCCCACACCTTATCAAATTGGCTTTACATGTTAATAGGGCCTAATTGGTGTCCGCAGGGGGTTTCGTGGCACAACACGGCCGCATTTTGTGCCTCCAGCCGCAAAATGCACTCTGAATTTAGTTGGAAGGTTGCGCTCCTTTTGTCTTGCAAATCACTTTTGTTTACAAAGTATGGCGGAAGCAGCTCCCGCTCTCTCTCTCCCTCTACTCCTTTTTGTCCTCCCTCTCTTCCTCTCTCTCTCTCTCTCTCTGCGGTTCCGAGCCACCGGCCTCTTCAATTAGAGGCTCGCTCCCCCAAACCTGCTGCTGAGGCCCGACTAGGTAATGACTGGCAGCAGCAGATGAGGCAAACAGCCATCTATCTTCCTCTCTCTCTCTCTTTAAACTAACAATTTTCCTTTCTCGCTCTCTCATTCCCCAACCTCTTTCTACACTAACAGCTTTTCTCTCCAACCCATCAGCTCTCTCTCTCTCTCTCTCTGTAAAATAACATCTTCGTCTAAAGTAAACTTTGGATGTTCTCTCTCTTTTCTTCTCTTTCTCTCACTTTCTTCTTTTTTTTTGAAAGTCTAACAGAGAGATCTCGCTATCTAAATTGACATCTCTCTATCTCCCTCTATCTCCCTCAGTCCCTCTATCAATTTGCTTACTGTGTTGGCATATTTCTCTCCACCTCACTATCTCTCACCAGACCGAACTCTCTCTCTCTCTCTCTCTCTGTCTCCCATCACCTCTCTCAACCCCCTTTTTTCTGATAAACAAACAAACGAATTGAAGAGCGCTGGGAGGGAACACTCTCGGAGCGTAACGGCCAAGCCGGCTACCCGACTGACTGACAGAGAGACTAACTAAGTGACAGAAAGACTGACAGGAGGTTGGAGGAGCACTGAGGGGGTTGACTGTGAGAAGCTAAAGTAATCTGAAGCTGGGCGGACAAAAAAAAAAAAAAAAAAGACAGATACTGATGGCTGGCAGTGTGATGCCCAGTCATACAGTGACAGCACCTGAAGACAACTCTTTAGGGATTATGCTGCGTTCCATTTACCTCGGAAGTCAGAGCTCCGAATGATGACACACTCGAGTTGACCGCGTTTCCAGTATGACAAATCGGAAAACCAAGATTTTTACAGCATGAAGGAAAGTGGGGTTTGCTGTAGCCACATTAGCTATTTTTAGAAATAACAGTTGATAACAGTCGATGTTTTGTGCAAACAAACACTGTGGCAACATGCCAAGAGACAGAAGTTGGGTTTCACTGTGTGTACAACTGATTTAATGAGACAAAAAGAAGATATAAGTGCAAATAAACAATACGTTCCTACAGATTTCACTACTGAAGATTCACAGAGCAGACAACTTGGATTTTGAGGTTGGATTTGTTGAGGTTCTCTGGTCTTTATGAAACAGAAATCAGACTGATTTCCAGAAGAAGAAAGTGATTTGGATTTAGACTAACCAATCCAGTGTGCTTATTTTTAACCATTTCTTCATTAAACATACAGAACAGTTCCTGAACAGTGAGATACAGCGTTGGGGTGATATGAAATTACCAGTACCATGACAGCAGATTATGGCCCTAATGGTTATTAAACCCTACATCAGTGTGTTAAAAACCAGAAATAACCCATTTGTAAGAACATAACTTAGCATATGTGGAAAACTAATGTGGCTGGCATAACTTGCTTTGTAATTGTTTTATCTAATTCTTTAATTTAATATACTATCTAATTACTTTCTGCAAAAGAGCTGCAGAGCGTTGAACCAAAGTACATTAATTAACAGGTTACTGCTGCAGCATTCAGAGCTCAGGTGTACATCCTCTCTCTCTGTCCTTATTAGAAAGCTCACTGTAATAACCCATGACATCTGAGTTGTAATGTTGCAGAAATACGTCTTTAATAATGTATTTTGGTTCAATGCTCTGCAGCCTTTTACAAAAGGTAAGCGGTGATTTTCCTGATTAATTAAAGAGTTGGACAAAAAGACAAAGTCAGTTATGCTGAAAGAGGACATTAGATATTTTTTAACAACCTGGCAACCAAGACTTAGTTCTTACAAATGGCTTGTACTTGATCTATAAAGCATTAATAAAAGATTTATGCACTATTAATAATAAAAAAAAAAACATTAGCTACAACTTATTAAACTCCTTGTTAAGTATGCTGCCCAGACAATAATAGAACATCACAGCGAGTAACTTGAAATGAAACATGATCCGGACTGTCAGTTTTGCTTATGAGGAAGATTTTACAAGTGCAGATAACATAAGGTTTTAATTCACCAGGCTTCCCTTGTTAATATGAGACATAAATGCTGCTGCTTGATGGCTGGTGAGACTCTGTGCAGCTTCATGCAGAGAATGAATACATAAACTGTTCCAAAAATAACTTTCTGGTACAGCAGATACGTTGAGCTGATGATATTTCATCTCTAAAACTCTGAACTAATGAGAATTTATGAAAAGCAGCACTATCTGTCTGTTACTGTGACAGCAGATGATGTTGTCACCGAGTGTGACTCGACACGTCGGCTGCTAAAGTGAGTTTCGTTAAGAAAATGGAGCAGATAGTGTCAAATACCTAAATCATGTGTGATAACCCCAGAGCAGGGAGATGCTGTCATCTCAGCATGAAACTGCAGAGGAAAAAGGTGTGTAGGTGTGTGTGCGTGTGTGTGAGTGTGTGTGTGTGTGAGTGTTTTGTGCTTGTAAGCTCTACCACCTGCATATTCCATCTCATCACAACAGGGAAGAGGACGCCCCATTTAGCATCACTGTCACATATGGTTTCACAGACAGACAAACACGAGGTGAGACGGAGTGGAAGTGTGTGTGTGCGTGTGTGTGTGTTAAAGAGAGAGAGAGAGAGAGCTGTAAAGAACGCAGGGAAGATGGGTTCCCTAACATAAATAAATCATCAATGTGTTTCGTTGCCCCGGCTGGGTTCACAAGTGGAAGATGAAGGAGAGGAGGGGGGATGAGGAGGAGGGAGGAGGAGGAGGAGGAGGTGAGGGAGTCAAACAGATCAGGTGGAGACGGAGGGAAACTGCTGGCGGAGGGGAAACGAGAGGCAGGTGGGAATCCTAATGTCTGCTTCGTGTTGCAAGTGGAGTAGAAAACACAAGAACGTCTGCAGTCGAACTGACGTAACTGCTGCCAAGAATAACCAGACGCTTTGGCTGAATGGAAGAGTCCTGTAGAAAAAAAAAACCTGATATAAACTGTAATGTGAACATTTCTGCACACATTCGGTGTGAATTTCACTCACTGAAATGCTTACAGGGAAAACAACTCACTGCACTGATGTGTGTGTGTGTCAGTGTCATGGCATTTGATGGCCAACTAATACAGACGTGGCAAAGTCCCGTCACCTCAACAACCAACACTGTGACCCAAGACGAGGTATCTCCACAAAATCCCTGAATTTTTTATGAAATCTGCTGTTGACATCTTTGTTCTCTCAGAGGATGAATCATGATGTTTAAGATGACCCCCGACCTTTTTATCTGGTGCTTCCCTCAAGAAAAATGTCAGTTCACACACATTTAACTTTTTAAAAAATGATCCGTAGTGGCAGGAAATCCCATTTTGATTTTAATGACCCGATGGCCTAGAATGTTTTTCCCAAGAATAACATCAACTGTCATCGTGCTGGTGATTACTGAACATTTTTCAGTTACGTCATAAAACACACAGCATGTTTTCTTGTCTTTAACCTTTACACCACAGCAGGATTCAGGGACGACACAGGGGGTTCACATATATCACATATCTGTGGACATATGTGGTTAATAAACTATAAAGTATGTTGTTTTTAATCACAACAGTCCCCACAAGTCAGAAAACTGAAGGGGAAAACACAAGCACCTCATGCTGACCAGTCATAATAAATGTGGTTTGCATGTAGTTTCTCCATCGGTGCAGCCTTCATGTGTATTTACAGTTCTGAAGAGGCAGGAGTCAGCAGGGGCGTAGCTGCCATGTCACCCTTTGGCGGACTCTGTCTGGCTGTCTGATGGGCAGGGGTAAAAAAAAAGATGTAAATGGCATTAGCTGCATATAAAAGATTGTGTTTTCTCCACTGCGGGGGCACATTCATGCATGTTGGACCCCCAAAGAGGTCACTTTGTCATGTTTTATTTCCCATTCAGGCATCCGAGAGGGCACTTTTACTATGTTTTTTTTAACCAACTCAAGCCTTAAATATGCAACTCCAAACCATCCTAAAGTGTAGGTCACTGTTTGTGTTCATTTCTGCTGTTATTATTTTCACATTTAATGTCTGACACAGTCTGGCAGACTGCGGCTCTTCTGTCTTTCACTCTAGGCCAGGGAGAGTGACTAATGCTGTACAATGAATTAATAATGCTGGATTGTACTTTTAGTCCTTAATTGCCGCCTTGGCACTCCAAACTGTAATTAAAGGGAGTTATACATTTAAAAATTACTTTCAGAGTGAGTTCAGCCGTGTGGCTGCCATGTGAGAAAGAATTTGAAAGAGAATAGTGTTGAGTTTAAGCTTTTTAATGCGTTATCGCTACATTATTGAAGACTATCCTTGCATACATTCATGACTGTTTGTTAAGGCAGAAACGGACGACAGATTTACTCGTCAGGATGATGAAGAGCTCCTATGTGAGTCATTTGAAAAATACAGAAACGATCACGGTGACAAGAGCCAGGTTGACTGACGCTGAATGAAGGATCATCTTCTGCTTTAGTGCTCGACTGTAACAGAAAACATTGCACAAGGCCACAAATCAATCTCTTATTCATTATCAGTGGAGTGGCTCCAGGCTGAACATTAGCACATATTAGACACTTGCATTCATGTTTTTGCAGGTTTTACTCATGTTCACACATACTGATGTGCTTCTCCAGGTCTGTAATGTATTAAATAAAAACAAAATACATAAATGTCTACACATGCATTTGAATTTCCAAGCTTTTATTGCCCTAAGCTGACAAATAAAAAAACTATTAAACATTTTATCACTTTTTAATTTGAATATGATTCAAATCTAATCTATAAACAAGGTAAAAACAAAGAGATAATACTAATAATTTACTAATAATTTCTGACGGTGCACACTGGCTGTCAGTGCACATGAAGAGTGAATATATTTAGCCGCAGCACTCGCAGAAACGTTTGTACATTTTGGTTGTATTCACCTTGAAAGAGGTTGTCTTTGGGTTCGATAAATAATACAATACGTGCAGTCAGTGGATGTGAGTGTGCTTGTTGACTCAGATAAAGGGAGGGACAGTCTTTGCAGTGGCAGAATGCTGCTTTGTACACTGAAGATAAGGCTATTCAGAGTTGAAAGCAAGGGGCTTCACATAATAAATGTGGCTAGTGACCATCCTTACAATCAAAGAGGTCAACTTAGCTTTTATCCAGGTAAAGTAAAAGTAAAAAAGGGGCCACATGATGCATCTCAGGCACTAAACCAACAGCTGAGCAACTTGTGAGTGCATTTGTTTTACCATTTGTATGTGTAATGATAGAAAGCGTATGGTTTGCAGTTTGTGCAGTTTTTGTTGAACACAAGCTTTGTGTTGTGGAGGAGCATCTGTGCAAATATTCAACACTTGACACCGCTACAGAAACACATGGTTGCTTTAGTGCGGTCGCTGTGTGCCACACATCAAAACTGAAGGGGGAACGAAAACAGAGCTCTCAGATTTTTCGCAATATGGCACTTTGCGAGCAGCCGAGAGGATGGAAAGAAAGGCATAGACAGAAGAAACAGCACTGACTCAAAACGCGGCTCAATCTAAAAGGATGAGAGAGGATATTGAAGGTGAGAGAGTGAAGAAATCCACTAAGAGGTATGCAGAGAGCCAAGGAGGGCCCGGTGGAAACACTGGGGTTTCACTCTGCTCTGGAAATATGACAGAGCCTGATGCACCTGATGGCAGGCGTGGAAAATCTGTAAAAAGGGGGCAATAAATGTGCCTGTAGGGTTTGGGCCATGGAAAAAAACCTGTTTGAGTATATGCATGCTGTATCTCTCTCCCCTCCTTTCACACCAAGGCCAAGTTACAGCCGCACCCGGCCTATAAGCTCCCTCATACTTCATCTGTGGAGGCCTGCTGGGAGGAATTACTCTGCACAGAGAGACCCTGAATGACACACAGACAGAAAAAAAGGCCCTCTAATAAAACACTGAATCTTGCTTTTTTGAAATAAAAGTTAGGCACTCGGGTAAAAAATTATGATTTTAGCTTGACATGTTTAATATCTACGTCTAATCAAATTTAATGATGTAATAAAAAATACGAAATAAAACAACTGTTAATCAGACCAGCTGCAAAAAAGTATATGAAGAATTAACCCCAAAAAGCTTCCAAATACGTTAAAAAAATGTCATATAGTGTTGTGTGTTTCTTGACATTTCTTCTTTTGAAAATGGCTTAATTAAAAAATAAAATATTGCTTGCATTTCCAGGCAATAAACAAAGGATCCACAATAACTGATGTTATGTGCCGTTTGTTAAAAAATGAATAAATGAATGAAAAATGCAGTTGGGTTTTTATATCAATGAAGTGCTCTGCATCTAAAACAGCTAATGATAGACTAAATGACTCTTTTGACCATCAGCTGCTGTTTTCCTGCTCTGCGCCATAATCAGCTTGAATCCACCCGCGTGTGTGTGTGTGTGTGTGTGTGTGTGTGTGTGTGTCCATGTTTGGTTGGAGCAGCTGAGGCATGTGGAGTTAAAGACAATGGCACGATCCTAAAGGTCTACAGCCAGGCATGCTGAGATTCATTTCACTGCCATTCAACCGGATAAAATATCACAGCAGTCGTGGCCTGCGCCCAGTGTCACAGTGTGCGTGTCTGTTTTGTGTACACGTGTGGATGCATGCATGTGTGTGTGTGTTTGTGTGTGTGCGTGCCAAGGTGTTGTGCGTCTCGTCTGTGTCGTGCCAGGCGGAGCTGCGGTCTCTGCCTCTGCTGTAGCAGGGAAACATCACCTCACCGCCTTTCCGTTTTTCCATCTCATCCAAAAAAAACCCCACCCCCCTCCAACCTCCTTCCTGCCTACCCGCCCGTCCTGCATGCCGGGTCACATGGGTGCTGTGGGCGGCTTCACGTCCCATCATTTCCTGTGGCTGACTGTCGGGGTGGATCAGGGTGCCATGCGAGTCTAACGCTGACAAACTAAGACAGCTCCGCTCTGACTGGGAGGGGTCTATTGGACCGAGCGCAATCTGCAACCACCAACCCCCCCTTTCCTCCTCCTCCTCCTCTGCTTGGAAATACACAAATAAACAAACATACACACAGAGAACAAACCACACAGCACCAGAGTGTAAGCACCACTGTGCAAATCCAGTGTGTATGCATGCGTAACTGTGCCACTACAGTCATCCCAGAGGGCATAATGGTGCATTATAAATATGGTTGTATTTTTTTTGGTTAATGTTATGAATTATCAGTGCTAAAAACATAATAATTAAATGATTTCAGGCCTATAAACAAGCATAAAAGCATAGTATTTTATTTTTGATGTTTGGATGAGGCAGACTGTCTAGTTGCTCTGCTACAGGTCAAAAAAAAAAACAGACAAAATGTGACCAAGAATCACAAGGGACGACACAAGCACCTCAAGCAGACACACACAAATCGAGTTTGTTGCAGTGAGGACGCAGTGAAGCTACGACTGTGCAGCCACGAAGGCAGAGACAGTGAAAGGAACTGAGAAAATGAGCTGTGTCACTGGAATCCAGCCTCGACCGGAGGAGTCAATGGCCTGTGATCTGAGCTATGTCACATCTTACACCTGCACACCATCTGTGTACGTGTGTGTGTGTAACTGTGAGCAGGTGTGTGAGTGTGCGTGCTGACGTGGACCTTTGTATGTGTGTGTGTGT
>JAPZDY010000009.1:5448212-5479387 GCA_029783645.1 Ctenochaetus hawaiiensis
TGTGTGTGTGTGTTGCATTTAAATGCATGAACTCATCATGAAGACGACCCAGGACGGACCCGCCATGCACAGAGAGATAGATGGGTTTGTATGTGATAAAATGCCTGTTAAAAAAAGAGACGGAGCAAGTGTCGGGATAAAGAGCGGGGGCCGATGAGAGGAGACGAAAAATGAAAAAAACTGTTTGACAGAAACAGGCTAACATTGTGGAGGGGAAGACAGCGCGGGAGAGACTGACAGACACAAGAGTTCGAATAATAGATAGAGGCAGTGACAGGGAGTCAATGTGATGGCGAGACAATAGACAGATAGACGAGCTCAGCCGGGGGGGGGGCGGAGGGAAGAGGAAGCCAGAAGAGGGAAGCCGAGCCTTTTTGTTCAAAGTTGCAAAAACGAAGCGTCTGAAGCTCTCTGCCTGGCCTCATCACACTCTCCTCTTCACTTCGCTGCGGACACAAACGCTCAGGCTCTCTCACGCCATCAGCCTCTCGCAATAATAATTCACTTTTATTGATCATTGATTAATTGGCTTCAGGAAAGAGGGGCGAAGAGAATGATGTTGGAGTGTCTGTATTGATTAGCTTTCACTCTTTCTGTCGCCTCAGAGCCTTTTGGGCCCTGAGTTCAGTCTCTCAGGCTGTCGACACAAACATCCTTGTTTGATTAGGCGGACTACAAGCATCCCTCTAACCGTCCATCCAGCCATCAGTCCACCTCATACACTGTTAGCCCTGTGTGTTTGTTTAGATAACATTCACTCATATGTGCAAAGGATCGTCAATGAGATGTATGATGGAGGTTTGTGGTAATAGCATCGGTGGACTGCCTTTAGACTGCAGAAGTACACACAACTTAACAAGTAAACACACAAGAAACAAAACAAAACCCAAATTATGTTTAAAAAAAATACCATCAACAGCTGAAAGTTGTGATTGTGCGACTGATTCCTGTTTTAACCGGAGTGTTAATTGATCCCAGCTGCGATCTATTTTTAAGTTTTGTGGGTAAGGAGCGCCGCATGGATCCTCCAAACAAAGAAAGTTGCCTTTAAAATTTCCATTTATGCACTTTAAGTTAATGATCCTAAAACTCTTAGAGGTTTCACACTTTATGAGCACTTAATGAGTCTAATATCAACAAAGTTAACATAGACTGAAGCATAAATGTCAGGAAGTTTGAAAAGCACATTTCCAAGTCTGTTGTATTGACATTATGTTTTGTGACATACAATCTAAATATCAATAAAAAAAACATATATTTTTTTACATACTGGTGCACAGCAACAACAGGATATTTGTTAGTAAAGCAAAGCAAATTGAATTCCAGTTTTAAAAGGTATGATAAGGCAACTAAAACATGTAGTTAGTTGCAGATCTGCATTGGGCCTCGAACTCCAGCCTTCTGAATCAATGTCAGATACTTTGCACTGAATGTTGGCACTTGATGTTCATCATGAACTGAAGAATTGCAGAACTGTTTGCTCAGGCAGGGATTTATCAGACGGGATATGATCGATAACAGGGCCTTATATGTGTTTATTTGGAGGATTCTGACCCAAAAATGTCTGTGAACTCAGACTGCACCCAAAGTATACAGTCTACATTGTTCAGTCTGGTATAAATGATGTTGTGTAAGGTGTGAAGAGGAGCCAGTTGGCCCTGAGGAGGACTTGTAGGCCAGGAGAGATTAAAATTGTATCTTCCCACCAGCTCCTCAGCTCATTCCACAGCTCTGCTCCGATTAAAAAAAGGAGGAGATGAAGCCACAGCGGCCAGTCGCTTCTTCTGAAAAGCGTCTGATTAATCTGACTGGTCGGAAATGAACGGCGCAGCCTGACATGGCGAGTCGAAGGGGGGTGACACGCTGTGAGCGCCGACAATCGCCACACTGCAGCGTGGCATCTGCCAGCCATTTTAAAAACGCAGCCCTTGACAAGCTGAGGAAGGAGAAGGAAATGGGGAAAGCCAGATCTCTGCGAAATGTCTCGAGCAATTTTTCATGGCAACCGCGCATGTCAGTTCACGAGGGGGTGGTGGGGTGGGGGGTGAAACGGCAGTGGGGTAGGGCAAAAAAAAAAATAAAACAGTCAAGACATGAAGCTGCACAATAGCTTCATCTTTTTAAGCAGCTGGAAGTCTTTCCCTGATTACGAGTGTGGGAGGAGAGCAGGATGGAGATTAGAGAGGCAGTGCAGAGAGCGGAGGATGGGGAGTGGTTTGTGACTGACAACTACTTTATTTACTCCTCTACTCTGCTTCTCTCTCACAGTCTACACTCTGAAACCACTGAGGGTAGCTCTTTTTTTTTTTTTTCCCCCTCACACCAAAGGTCTTACCTGCCTGTTTGACACAGAAACACACAGACATGGGAAAAAACACACACACACACACTCTTCCACTTTAAATCCAAAATACTGCCAAATTTTTGGGTCAAGTGGAACCAAACAGATGAGCCGGAGAGGGGCTTGGCAGGAATGTCACAGGAGCATGACTGCTTTGGCGGGTATATTCTCATGGAGGGAAAAAAAAAAAAAAAAACGGTGAGGAGAGGAGGGGTACATGTATGATGGGGGGGGGTGGAAGTGGAGCAGGCTGAGGACGCTGTTGTCAGGCTCCTGTGAGATTCCCACTGTGCATTCTGGGACACTGCTCTTCCTGGTTGCCTCTCACATCTCTACTGGGTGCCAAGGCCATTATCGACCTCTGTGTGTGTGTGTGTGTGTGTGTGTGTGTGTGTGTGGTTTGTCTCCCAGACTCTGAGAGCTATTCTTGGCCCGTCTGTCAGACAATGGTTTGAAGAGATTATTGTCACACCGCTTTAATTTTCATAGGATTCTAATCCAGGGAATTAATCTGTGAGCTTGCCTGTCTAACCCTGAAAATGGTTTATTACCTGCGAAAAAATCCAGGACTGCCTCTTTCACCGGGAAACTGTTTATTACCTGCGAAAACCAGGATGGCGTGTAATGAAGCTAAAGAGAAACATGTTATATTCATGAGCAACACACACCACTAGACCTTGACATGACCTTCAAGCCATCGGTCGGGGTAATAGCGCTCAGATCACTTTGCACTTGAGGGCCGAGTGCAGTGAAACAAATGACCATCCTTGTAGAGTGAACTCACACGGCACAGGTATTCTGCTGCAGGAGATCTGGAAAGTACAGCAGTGATGGAAGAAAACTACGGTCGGAGAAATAAATGAGGCTTTATCTGCTGGATGAGAGCAAAGATGAGAGCTGGTTTCAGTCCTCTTTCACTGTGGTATACGCTCACTGACAGGATAGAAGAGATCGACTCCATGTTAAAATCACACACACATACACACTCACACACACACAGCCACTCACATGCATGAAAACACAGTTCTTCCTGGCTAATCCAGGCTAGCTCCAGCCAGCCTATAGGGGCCTGGTCTAATCCTGTTATCGGGCCCAACAGATGCTGTTGACAGAACAATAAGCGGGGGGCCAATATGGCAGCGCGGCACTGAGGAGGTCATGAGCCAAACTCATCACAGCAGCAGCAGGATCGCTGGCTGGCTGGAGCGAGCTGGACTCGGCGCTGGTCACACACACTGGCTCTCACAGGCTAAAACGCCTCGCTGCAACAGCCGTTCGCAGTGATTGGTTTCTTGGTATGCAAATCCCATTTCGCTTTGTCTGCAGTGTCGGAGGGTGTAAAGTTCAGCACGTGTTAAGCTAAATGCTAAAAATATACAGTATTTAGAGCCAATAGACTCCACACACACAACACAGTTTTTTCCTTTTGTCTGGAGGTCAGAGGGGTAAACACATTAGACGTTGAACAAGGTGCAGACTGCTTCAGAGCTCAGCTTATAGGCAAAATCTTGCAAAGCATGAATTTTTTTAAGTGCCACTTTACCAAAATAAAAGTAGATATTTGTCAGTAATTATCTATTCTTGCTTCCTGAAAAACTGGTGCAGGAAATGTGTAGAAACAAAGTTTGTAACACAGCTAAGAGTTGAAGGTTAGTGTGTGTGTGTGTGTAAGAGCAGGGTAAAAGCCCACCTCAGCAGTTTTGTCCACGCTGAAACCCAGATCAAATGCATTATAGAATAATTCTTGGCACAACATCACTTTTTTTTTCAGTTTTCTGTTTTCAGGCGTTGTTTTTTTATTTATCCTGCTCTTCAGTGCCAACAGCTGTCCAAATTCCAGCCATGAAACAAGCTAAATCAAACCAAAACTACTGGCGACAACTGGACCAGAAGGTAAAAGAATTAAATCCTTAGACATGACACACTGTGTGATTTTTCTCCCAGCTGTCAATTGCAATTAGCTCAAACCTGCAGGCTAAAGTCCAACACTGTGCAAGCAACTAAATCCAACTTTGATTTGGCCCAAAAACTTAATGTATTTCTGGAGTATAAAGACAGAGAGTGTTGTATGCTGTACAGAATGTAAAGCTCCCTGAGTCCAAATATGATTTGTAATTTGAGAATATGTCGATAAAATCTGCTTTGACTTTACGTGACACGTTTAAGTCCCATCGTTTCCATTATGAGACATCAAAAATTCTGCACAGAGTCTTCTGACACAGTTATGTACCTTTTACACTGGTTTGGGTCTCCTGGTGTTTTAATAAAGCTGTAAAGTGCTCTCTATCTCTCTGAGTCTGTGTGTGTGTGTATATGTGTGAGTGTGTGCGTACATATATGTGTGTGTGTGTGTGTGTGTGTTTGTGTCTCTGTGGTTTCTTCCTGATCACAGAAGAAAGAGGCTGCCTGGGGTTGTTAGCTTTGTGTCTCAACTTCCAGCAAAAGATCTTTTCTTCTGCACATCGACAGTCTATTGCTCTCAACACAATGCCTCGATACAGTGTAGTATAGCAAACCAGCACTCACACACTCACACACACACGCACACACAGAGTCCTCATGTCACCTCGCAGATCTCTAGCAAGAACTCTTATCACACAAACATTATAGAGATCTGAATCAGAACATTTTTAGAGGCTGAAAATGAACCAGTCCCTCAATACACTCACACAATGTGCTGACTCAACCTGCAGCATATACCACTCTCACTCCTCGTTCGGTTCTTCAGCAGAGGAAGAGGAGTGTGAGTGAAGAGTGAGGAAGAAGAGATATTAGTGAGTAGACTAAGAAAATTAAACAGCAACAAAGACAAAAAGGAGCTCTGTGACTGACACTTATCACATCCAATAGAAAAGAGAAGTGAAACACATATTTATTAAACAGCCTCAGCGTGCGAGCCAGTCATGCATGAGAGCTGAAATAATGACGTTGGCTGCGATGATGAGGAGATGTTTTTTTTTTTTTTTTCCTCCACTCTCCCTGACTTTCTGGTTTGTGTCCCAGTTTAACTAAATCCCATTAAATAGGCTTTCATCTCACTGCACTTCATTACCAGCATAAACGCTGCAGCTCACCCAAGAGAGAGGCAGGGATTAGACGAGACGAGCTCATCTAAAATGTTACGCTCTCGAACCCCAGCAGCTTTTTTTTTTTTTAAATAAAGACACTCGCTTTAAATTCTCCATATTGGATTATGCAAACAGACCCTCCAGCGTAGAAGGTGTCATGAAGGTCGAGCTTGTCGTCTTATGTTATAGGCTCGTGTGCCCTTGTGTACATTTGCAATCAACTAAGTGGATTTTAATTATGGAGGTTGTATTTTTTCTTTTCTTAAATTTAGGATTGGTAGAGACCAACATCCCTGGAAAAATGCTAACAAATTCAGGGAAGGGAAAGGAGAGGAGAGAAGGGAAAAATAAAGAGGAGCTTTACAGGCATGAGCGAAAAAAGAGAGGACAGCGGGGAGGGAGCTTGGCATTGTGTGTGTATGATTGGATGCGATGGGTCAGAGGCTTTCACACGCATTTATGAATGCTTATTTTAAGCAGAGCCCGAGCTGGGCTAATCTTTACTGCTCGCCTGAATGAGGGTGCTGATTAAAAGCTAATTATACGCTACAGATTTGGCCTCTGGTGAAGACTCCGCTGATTTGACACAGCTTGGACTCCGGCCTGGGTGCATGCCTGTGGGCTTCAGCTCCAGATAGCCATGCACGTGCGTCTGCAAATCACAGGGCAACAAGACATCAGCATGCATGATGTATGATGGAGGTTTGTGTTAATAGCATCGGTGGACTGCAGCCAAATCCATTTACAAGTACAGTACTGAAGTAGAATTTTAAGATACTCGTACTTTGTTAATTATGACCACTTTTTTCAGCTGTATACTTCTACATCATTACATTTTAATGCCTCTAATTGCACAACACTTATTTAAAAGTATTAATGAATAGTAACTATGGAGGGCAAAAAAAAGCTGCTGCAACATTTAAATGCCTCTTGCCTGTAAACGCACTTGTGATAATTATTCAAATCTAATAAATGATAATAAAACTCCCTGGGGGTCATTTAACCACATTATAAGTTAACTGATTATATAAGTTATTGTGTGGAGAAAAAATGGGAATGAAGTGAACAAAATATTCAAGTGAGTTAAAAGTTGCAGTCACTGTTGCTCTTAGATTATTGCCAAGTTTGTGCACAATATTCTGTGGTCAAATCAGCAGTCTGCATGTTTTCTCATCACCAGAATCTTGACTGAGGTGATATGAAAAATTAGTGGCTGCTGGTGGTCCATTATGGAAAAAGAATTGAGGAGAGTTGAGCAGTACTGTGCAGTGGAAAAAACTCATTTAATGGTCATCGTTTCTGCAGCTCTGTTCCTAAACGTTAGTGCCATTTGTTTGTGTTGTAAATTGCTGAAATATTTTCTGAGATTTTAAGAAATTGTGATTTGTTTGCCTGCTGCTTTCTGCCTTGTCTGTGGTATCATGAAAACTCACAGGTGGTGATTGTCTGTCCTTTTATACACCTTCTAACACTGCTGCATAGCATTCAACCAATAAACAAACATCTTAATCTGCAATGTTGCTACACAATTGAAACTGATAGTAAAATTCCTGTTTAATAAAGCTATTTTTTATCATCTGTTTCTGTAAATTTAGTATTTGCAGTGCATTGGAGTATCAGTAATGGTTCCAACAGGGTATTAAGATAAGATTTTCCTTTTATTTTGATAGTATCATAAGGAAAAAATGCAATAAATTAAAACTTTAGTGAGCATTTAATTGCATTGTTTCTTTACATGATGGTTATAGATTATTTTTTATTTGCATTATGTGACAGTAACAGCATATATGCACCCAAAGTGTTTCCTCGCCTGCCTCTTCCCCTCTTTGATTCTCTTACTCCTTCCTTTTCAGTGGCTCAACATCTGAGTTATATCTCTGTCTGATTGGTTTTGACTTTCATCTATCTCCATATGAACTCTCCCAGGGCCTCTTTCCTCTTCCTCCCCTCTCTGCCAGTCCACCACTCAGCCGCAGACAGGAGGGGCGGGGGGGGGGCAAATATCTCTTATAAATGCAGGAAGAGAAAGAGAAAATACAGGGAATCCTTCGCTGCCTGTTAGCATCTTGTCTTTGACATCATTACTCCTCCGTCAGGGCGATGTTCCACGCCTATGACCCCCCCTTTTGCAAGAAATAACCCCCAGTGCAACATCACATCAACACGCGCAGAAAACAACATGTCTCACAGCCAATTGCCTGCAGGGTGCCTCGCAGTCCTTGGCTATTTATGTCGCGGGCAGTGACACAGTCAGTTTGTTCAACTGCTTATTTTCTCAGCAAAGTCTACAACTATACTCACGGCGTTTCAATAAAGAGACACATAATAACGCATTAGCTTTTCAGCAGCTGCATAACAGAGAGATTTATTTTCTTTATGACCTGAGAAATAAAAGCTGATGTTGATGGGGGGCAAATTTCAGCTGGCCGCAGGTTTTTCAAGCCTCATTTTAAGTCACATCTTGAGTTAATTGTCTCCTGAGTTGCAGGTAAAAAAAAAAAAAAAACTGCTTTATATCTTGATGTGTTGTTCCATTAAAAGAAACCAGTTTGAAAATCAGCTTCTACTGCTGTTCTCAAGACAAAGAAGCAACAGCCTGGAGCTGCTCAGGCGTCTTGTCAACAATAGAGAGAAGACAAGTCTACAAGCTCACCTTCATGTCAAGGACAAGATAATTCACAGCTAGATCACACCTGGTCAGTGCCTGCATGTGTGTTTGCAGAGAAAAGGGAGTGGGGGATTTGTTGGAGAGCTGGTGTATGACTGGAGGGATCCTGACAACTCCAACCTTCTCTCTCTCTCTCTCTCTCTCTCTCTCTCTCTCTCTCCCTCTCCATCTCCATCTCCCCTCCCTCTTTCCTCCTACACCTTCCCTGCCTGTCTTTATTATTAGTGGCAGCTAGAGGCAGTGGACCGGAAAATTCCCATCGAGAAACAAACCCACATCTGCATATTACAGCCCTGTTTCGCGTCTGCCATGAGCGAATAAATTAATACATGAATAACAATGAAAATCAGCCATGAGTTGCCTCACTCGCTCTCTAAATGGCATTGTGTGCGTGTGTGTTTGCATGCGTGTGTGTTTGCATGCCTGTGTGTGACAGTCCAGAGGAGGTGGAGTTGTCTCTTTTGGCCACGCTCACCAGGGAACCGGAAATATCTGCATAAAGCCTGTAAGAACTGGCGAACCTACAGAGCAGCAGGTAAGATAACAAAGTCAGGTGATCAGAGTGTTTGGACACAAACAGTTCTGTCAGAGCGGTGATACAGATCATCTTTGATTGATTGATTGATTGATTGACTGACTTTCACTACATAGTTTTTTCCTTAGTCTGGAATGACTTTAATTGCAGTGAAAAAAAACATTGTATCATTTATTTTTGTCAAATTTTGCTTAAATTCTTGCTTTTTTCTTTTTGTAGTTTTATTTTTACTTCTCTAAATGGGGTGTAGTATTGTCAAGAAACTGTGATATCTTCTGAGACAAACTTGTTACTTTGGGTTTAATAAAACTGATGTGACTGCTTTAATTGTTTTAATCAATTAAAATTTTCCTCTTAGTTGTGTTTCTGAGGACCAAGTGAAATCAGACTGCATGCTTTTTATTCTGCTGTGCCATAAATATCTGCCCTTTAAATCACATATTCTGTGTTCTGCTTTTACGAAAAGAAGAGTTAATGCTTTGTATGTTTTTTGGTTAAATAGAGGCACCATTTTTGCATAAATTTGCATTGATATAATGGTCTGTTTGTGCTGATACAGAACTTTGTTAATGCATCTAGTTAAATCACTTTTAAATGAACAGCTACTGCTGACATTGACCCTGGTGAAGGCTTATGTTGGTTGCAACCTGCAGGTCATTTAAATGCATTTTGCTGGCAAAAATAAAAGCAGTTAATTTTGCACAAATCCTACAGTGTGCTTTGAATCTTTTTCTAAAGAGACTTGCATTTTATATTTCAGTTGAGGCCATTTTCAGCCCAAGAAATGAGCCATTTGACCAAATAAACCCTTAACAGCAGGAATATTCAAAGAGCATTAGTATATGATCACCGAAAAGACCCAGCAGTGCTTTAACTCCTCTGTCTTTACTTTTAAACTGTATTTGGTTGAAGCTGTAACGTCATGGTTCCAGACAGTCGCAGCGACTAACAGCCAAACTTCAGCCTGCTGCAGGACACACCAGCCCCAGACTTTGTAAATTAGCTCCTGTGCTAAAGTCTCCTCCTTATCTGACTTACGAACATGAACACGTGTTTTCTCCTGCAGCTCAGCTTGTTAAGCAAGCAAACCAAACAAACATTCAAAATGTGTTCAGAGGAAATCAGTTTGCAGGCTGACTAGCTCGTTAGCCGCCTAGCTGCAGCACATTTGACAGCGACTTCGGTCCAGTTAGATGTTGTTGCGGTCCTTAATCTTCAATTCCACAAACAGCTCGCTGTCTCCTCATGACATGTAGGCTACAGCGCAAGTTTGTCATTTCCCTGCCTGGAGCTCAGCCTGCCAGCCTAATCGAACGGGAGCGAACGCAGACATGAACATCCAGCCGGCTGGGTGAAAAATGTTTGATAAATCCTCAAAGACCTTCTTTTCTTTTTACTTTAAATGCACAACGTGTAACACTTCCACACAAAAATATCTAAAAATGACACACCAATATTTTATATCTCACTCAACTGTGTGCTCATAATCATCCCAATTTTTTCCAACAATGTTCAAACCCAGAGAAAAAAAACTGTATTTTTATTCAAGGTAACTGTGCATTTCATTTAGTCCCCCTGTCAATGACAACACCAGATGATACTTCAGAGAGCGAGAAAGGAAGTTGGCAAACATGACTAAACATAATGTGATGTGATCCCACACTATCTCATCAAACCATCACTTTGCTGACACCAGCAGCGGAAATTAAATACTGTGTATTCAGTAATAAAAGGCTGTTAATGAGCAATTTAGTATGCAGACCTTTAATGCTGTTCTTATGCATGTCTACGCCTTAAAGCACTGTAAAGGGGTCGATCAAAGAGTAACTTGCAAAGCATTAGAAGTTAATTCTTATAATTAATATCAGTTAAAAACCATTAATATTTACTATAACACAACAATTTGCTCCAAAATTGTTTCTGTCAGACATGAAATGAGTAGAAATTGCACTGCATCCCTGTGTATACTGCTGCTTATAACTATTAACAGGTAGTAAATTACATGTTTGAATTTGAATTAGAGAGTTTTGTGATAAAACATGCTTGTTTTTCAGTGTGAAATAAAGGCACAAGGACATGAGGATGTGAGCGTGTTCGCAAAAAATAAAAATAAAAAAGCCACAGTCATCTACGCCAGTGAGATGTCTATTTCTGTGTTTGTTATTGCAACACGCGTGCCCTCCTCCTACTCACGCTCGCGTCCCATTCCACCTAGTTTACATCTGTTTACTAAAGCTTGTCTGCTTCACTTTTGTGTACAACACAGTGAGGGTCTCTGGAGGTCCGCCGTGCCGCGCACTAGCAAACGCTCCAACACTGTCAGACTACTTTGCTGCTGATTCCTCTCATTTGATGTGATACAAGGGCTCTCATGAGATTAGATCAAATTCCAAAATATTATGCTTTAACGTCCCCCGATGCTGGCGGACAAAAAAACTCTGACCCTTTTCGCAGAGCTGGTTGTGGCATCCCATGGTGCATTGCTTCTGTTGGCAGGGGCGCTGGATGTGAAGGATGAGAGGTATGTGTGAACTTTGGGGAAGTGTGAGGCAGAGCAAACTTTAAGGGGCCATATATCATGTGTCCATTAACACACACACACTCTGCCTCATTCGGTAAATGACAGTGTTTGTCTACGTCTGCTTCTCGCTCCCTCACACACACACACACACACACCAGCCGCTCCCTTTTCAAAGCCTGCCTTTAAATCTCCTCTCTAATCTTTTCTCCGTCCCTCTATCTCAGTCTCATCGATGTGATCTTTCCCATCTCAGGACCTCCATCTTCCCTGTGCCTCTCTCTCATTTGCTTTATCTCTCTCTATCTCCCCTTTCTTCCTGCCTACCTTTCCCCCCTCTCTAACCTCCATCCCCGTCCCTGGATGCAGCTGGTAATAAGTCACTCTGCTGTAATTTGCCCTTCTAAAGGCCTGTAATGATGGGGGCTTAGAGGATGGCTAAGGTAGAGGCGAGATGGGCCGGGGGGGTTAAAAGGACTCTTCTCTGCCCAGAAAGAAAGCCTTTCATGGGCCTTTTCGCAATGAGCTGCTGGGGGCAAAAAAAAGGGCGAAATTGGCCAAAAGAGAAAGAGAGAGAGGATCTTTGGGTCACAGCATCCCTTTGTTGTTCCTATAGCAAATATATGATGCATCTGCTGATGTTCAGTGTGTCGGAGCAGCTGGAAAATGCACATTTTCTCCATGACGTGTACAAAAACACTGATAAAACACTTCATATCAATGAAAAAGCCAAATGTAAGACTCAATTAAAAAGGAAACAAAGAGAGAGAAAAAGAGCAACAGCGAGTGAGAAAAGAGAGAGAGACATTTTAGGTGACTGAATTGACAAAATAGTGTTAAAAAACTGACTGATATTTTCTGACATTTACCAAAACTGGCAAACAGTTCAATTCATTTAGCAGACACGTCTGCGGCAGCTGTGGCAACGTGGGTCTGTGTATCAGACGAGACAGATAAGGGCTCAAAGTGTGATTCGCTTGGCCTTCTCCGCAGACAGAGCCGCTCGACCTGTCAGAGCTCGGGTAAACACAGACATCGGATGCTTTCTGAGAGTTGTGGCCCCCCCCTCCTCTCTCCTCGTGGCCTTGCAAGCGCCGCTCCTCATGTTTCTCGCTCCGCTAGGCCCCCGTGTGTCGACCCGATATGCCCGCCGACCTTTTTCCAGAGCCTGAACCGCCGTCACACAGAGGGGCACACCCCGAGGGGAAGTGGAGAGCACGGGAGGGAGGCGGGGGTCAGAGATGGAGGGGGTGGGAGCAAAGAGCAGCGTGCTACAGCCATGTTGGATTTTGGGAGATTTGCAAAATATAAACACCAGGAAAAAGACAGTGAGGCGAAGTGTTCACTTAAATGAGTTGGAATACTGAAGCAAAGTAGGTCACTGTAATCTGCTGTATGTTCTCATTGTGATATTTATTCACAGCCCCTGTTCTTAATAATAAACAGCATTTATTAGTATTATTATCATAGTTCTGATAATGTACGACTGTTTGCAGAGGTTTTAATCCTTTTTCAAATGACAAAACACATAAAAAGAAAGTGTTGTCTGAAATTAAGCACAGCAGGTAACCACCAGGTTCACGGTAATTTCATGGTAAATTATTATTGGAAAGGATCAGAGTGACATTTTTTTCAGAGTACAAAGATCAGGACAACAGCTACACTTACATCACACACAGTCAACGTATGCACATGTGTTGTATGTCCAAAGGCATGTAGAGGGAGGAGTCATTTCCGGGTAAAAAATAGGAAAAAATGGCAAGGCAGCACAAAAATAAAACGCAGATGCGCAAATGCATTCGAGCAGAAAATTCCTTGCCTTTAATCCAATTCCTCACGCTTTATTAAAACAGAGCCAGAGAGATAGAGTCAGAGTCAGACAGGGACCATGATGAAGAGTCTCACCATGAAGAGGAGGTTCATATCACACAAACATACACTGACACACACACACAAACACACACACACACGCACACACTGCACAAATCAAAGGAAAATGAGATATGGAGGATCATGAAAAAAACTCTCTCTCTCTCCTCCTATTTCGCTTCCTCTCCTACAGAAAAAAAACATCCACACATGACACATTTATGCTTCACCACAAAGCTGAGGAAGATTAACACAACGGAAAATTCAAACCGCCACAAACAGGCAAACAGGATGTTGTTAGACTGTTAGATTTACAGACCCGAGGTCTGTTAAAACTGTCACCACATTAAATCAAGGCTGGAATTGCTGTTTACTGTGGCTTTCCAGTAAGATAGATAATTCCATTATAATCTGTGGCTATTTAGGCTCTCCAGTTTCAGCTTTGCTTTTTATTATCTTTCAAATGCAATTTCTTGTAAAGATTTAACTATTTAATATGCACTTTTTGTGTTAATTGTCCTTTAAACGCAACTTTAATATTTTCTTATTGTTTTATTTTTGATTTATTTCTTTGTGAAGCACTTTGAATTGCCTTGGTCATGACTGGTGCAATATAATAAACATGACGTGACTTACATGAGGAGTATTTAATAAACTAGAATTATTTAATCTAGAACACATTGCACATTTATTTTTTGACACAGACCTCTCCTACGTTTACGCACATAGTTCAGCTGTGGTGGAGCACACGGATCATTTTCTTAGAAATCTCAGTCTTGGACCTCCAAGCAGAGGTCCACAGCTGCAATGATGTCATCATCACTGTCAAAATAGGAACCAATGAGCTTCTTCTTCATTTTAAGGAG
Organism: Ctenochaetus hawaiiensis; assembly: GCA_029783645.1. Classification (NCBI taxonomy): domain Eukaryota; kingdom Metazoa; phylum Chordata; class Actinopteri; order Acanthuriformes; family Acanthuridae; genus Ctenochaetus; species Ctenochaetus hawaiiensis. The sequence goes on from JAPZDY010000009.1 coordinate 5,462,078, forward strand.
GAGATAACAGCCTGGAGTTGATAAATCAGGTGAATAGTGTCGGTGGCAAGTTTAAATCTGCCTTCCTGAACGACTGTGTGAAGGTCGATGTTTATTTTCTCAGACAGTATTTCAATTATCCGAAACTGACATATGACAAATTATTAATTAAAACATTTTTTGCCTAATTACTCAAAAGTTTAAGTGCTTGTAACCGCGGCTGTATAACTCATATCCTTCTACCTCAGGCCACCAACTTATCAATCACCCCTCGTAGATTCACGGTCACCCCTGCTGGGTCATTTCAGGCCAGGCCGCTGTTTACTCCCTCCATCCCTTTTGTCTGCCCCTCTATCTCTCCTCATCCTTCCATCATCATTTGATCATCCTCTCTGAAAAGAAGCGATATTTATAGAACCTCAGAGTCTGTATGACAATGAGCAATGTGTTTGTGTGCGTGTGCATAAAACATCTCTGTCAGGGTGCAGTGTATTTTAATGGTCTCTGTATTTTGTCTTTGGCCAAAATGTAAAAAACAGTGCTAGTTATTGAGCATTAAGGCTTATCTGCCACAGAGAAGTGGGATATATGCTGCTTATTGATAAGTCAGAGAAAGTCCTCCAAACATCTTGACTTAGAACTGCAGGTTAATAAGTTTTCATGGTTATATGCACCACCATAAATGTACTGAGCAGCTAACAATTCACACAAAAGCAAACTCTGAAGTCAACGGCTCAATTGAGTCTTTGAGTTTCCTGCTGTTTACATAAAGTCTCCTTTAATAAATAAGGTCAGACACTTTGTATATATTATTATTAGGCCTTTACATTAAGGGGACTGATGTCAGCTATGAAGAAAAACTTCATAAAAAATGTTCAAACGGCAGGTTTTTTTCATCGCCATCGTTCAGAGAACTGAAGGACTTTCAGACCTCAGGAGGAAAATTCATAGACTTGTACCTTGACTTGGAGTTGCCCTTAATTTCCTTTGACTTGAAGCTCCTTTTAGCAACACATGTGACCTCGTCTTGTTTTGACTGATGTAAGACTTGACTTGGATTTACCCCAAAAGATGCGCCGGTAATAACGTGACTGTTATCCCTCCTCACCCTCATGATGTGCTATTTTGGACTTGAAATGGCAGAAACTTTTTTTTTTTGTTTAGCTAAAGTGGAAGCTGTCCAGCTTTTGTGGAACTAATAAATTACGACATTGCTTTCAAAACAAATCACGAGTAAAGTGTTTGTGTAATTTTTTTCTTTCTGCTCGTTGTCCTTGAGCAACGTACAGAGCTCCTGTCAGCGGCTTGATATGCGTCAGACTTGAGATCTGTGGGGATGCAAATGTTAATGTGATGCTTTGCAACAACACACTCGACAACAATCAAACTTCAGAGATAAAAAACCTTGTGAAAGACGGGATGTAAATTAAGAGTCTGAATGCAGACACGCCACAAGTCCTTTGAAGGTGTACGGTAAGCATATATGTTTGGATGCCCCTTAAAAATGTGACGCACTGACACAGATAAAGCTGCGGGGGCTAAAGCGAGTGGAAGACGTTCCTCGAGAGATGAACATAATGAGATAAGGAGGATCAGAAACAGCATCTGGACTTTATGTCTGTTCTAAAGTTAGACTCAAACTATGAGTCACACATATCATCTGGGCCCTTTTTGCTTGTATTTCTATGAAAATGATGGCGAACACATTTACAAAGGCTGAAAGGAAAAATTTGGTTGCACAGCAGTTGAGTTGGAAAAGTGTTTTTTATTAACGAGGAAATTATGCAAGTGATGTAAGTGCGTTAAATGCAAATACAATGACACATCAACATCTGTAAAATATCTCTCTACCAGCAGCTTTTGCTCTATTTATAAAACGTCTATGGGCATTGAAATATTGCAAGCACTGTTATTGCTTTTCTTTTTGGACAGGATGAAATATAGCCAGCATTAGCAGCTATAAAAGAACCCTGACAACTTAAAAAATGTCTTGTGGATTTGTTTTGTTTTTCCTAAGTTGGTTTGTTCTGCTTCTTAGAAGCCTATTTCAGCCTAGCTGATGGAAAATCAACTAAATTGGGTTGGATTTTTAAAAAAATAATTAGCCAAACCTTTAACATTTCTCATGTGGTTATTTTGACATTAAGAAATCATTGGCACTTTCATTTTATCTTGTTTGTGTAAAAAAACAGGTAGGACGTCATTCACAGTGAATTTTTTAATATCCTTGTGATGAAAAATGAAGATATAAATGGATGAAACTTGAAAAAATTCACACCTTAACACAAACAACCTGGCTCTTTCTTCTCATCCAGATCCGTCAGAAAGCCTCTCTACATATTATTCCCTGTGATAACAGAGTGAAATCACTTAATCACTAGCAAATTCCTCTTGCAGTACGACTGACTGCGCCACATGTCCAGCATCCATGCCAGAAGGATGGAGAGATGAGAAAGAAAGGAGGAGAAAGAGGGGAGACAGGAGAGATAGAGGGAGAGAGAGAGGAAAAAAAAGAGCCTGAACCCACTGTCAGCTCAGTGAAGCAGAGCGAGAGGAAAACACACGCCGACATGGAGACGTTTCGCTGCGAGTAACACACACATGCACACACACACACACACACATGCAAACACGCATTGATTTAAAGGAAAAAAAAATGTTCTATTCTTTATTCATGGAACCTATAAACCTATAAACATCCCCACCAAGCACAGATGGCTTACTGTACATATGTGGGCTGACATAAACACAGATGCACCAAAAGCACGTATTTATGTTGCCAGAATGCAAGTTACAGACTCTGCAGCATTTAATATTTCTAAAAACATCTGAAGCAGACATGCAGGACGCACACACACACACACATGTACACAGCAGAGGGGCTGTGGTGGAGCTGAGGACACAGCAGGGCTGGCTGCCTGAGGGAGTCAGCAGAAGGTGAACAGAGATAAGGCTGTGTGATTGTGACTGCATGTCAGAGAGAATCTGCACACCACAACAGTTCAGCATTCCCTGCACCACGCACAACACACACACAACAAAGCACAACACAACACACAAAACACAGACCCTTATATATGCAGTCTGCATCACCTGCAGCAGTGTACCAAAACAGGAAGTTTAGACAAAATGTGGCCTGGTTATATGACAGAGTTTCTGGCATATTATAGGATTTATTGAGCTTCTTCCAATGCACGCTGGTCTGCTGCACCTCAGCACACAAAGTCGACCTCAAGGAGATAATCACAACAGAGGCAGAATGATAAAACACAAGTTGCACTGAAACACACACAGCAAAGACTAAGTGTGTGTTCTGCACTTGCAGGAGAAGAATGGCTCAGTTTGTAATCCCAAAAGAAAACCCGAAGACGCAGCCACAAGGAGACACAAAGAAAACAAAGTAGCCTGTTTTATCGCCACCATGAACCAGTTTGGAGAATATGTCTGATAAAAAAAGCTGCAGAACGGGAAAAGTTTAGTTTTGCTTGGCTTCGGTCGACTGTGGTCATGCAGTCATCAGTCTTTTTTTGTTTGTTGGATAAGAAAGAAAAAAAAAGGAGTTGCTGCATGAAAATCAGTAAAATCACTCATTCGCTAGGCTGAACAGCCAGTTGGACAGCTCCATCTTACCGGCTGCCTCTGCCGCCGACTGAACATGCTGAATCAGGCAAACAGCCGCTGATATGAGTCGATAAGATCCAAGAGTGCCTCAAATTCTGTGTGTGTGTCTCTGTGTGTGAATGAATGAATAAATATTTTTTGTGGATTGTGAAAAGGGATAAAACACAATATAGGAGTGTTTGTGTGCTATTTTTGTCTCTATTTAAAGACAAATAAAATGCATGCACACATGCAAGACAGAAATTACTTTGTACACATTAACTATATTTCTATAAATCCATATTTTTCTGGCCCATCAGGATGCAAACCTTTAGAAATATTGGACTAGTGGGTGTTTTAGGAGGAAGTTTGCAGCAAAAAGTAGGACCCGAGTACTTTGTGCATGAATGCTTAAACCCAATTTTCAGCTCAGAATGAGTGTTGAGAGTTCTAATATGCTGATCTCGGGCCTTGACCACACTAATAGAGATAAATCTGAGAGTTTTTGTGCGTAAAGAGTTTTCACTTAACATAGTTATTTTTGGAACAAATGTCTAAAAGTTTTTCTGCACACATTGAGAAAAATGTTTAAATGTCCTCTTGTATCTCCTCCCTTTGCTTGGAAAACAACAAAATGAGACATTTAGACTTTTAAAACTCACTTTTGATGACATATTCTCCTCCTTAACGACCAGCTTTAAAATTTAATAGAGACGTGTTAGTGTTTACATATTGCTTGTGTCTATTGTCAGATGAGGCACAAATAAAACAAAACATGAATTTGGTCGACTGCGCTAAGTGCTTTCTTAGGCACAGAAAAGAACTCAGGAATTAAATCAATATTTCATACTCAAGCAGACCTCAAACAAAACAGAAAAACATGTCAATAACAAGACCTGAACTGAGCAATCACTGAAAATATCAAGGCAAACATATGATGGAGTCTTAACATTACTGCCGAGCCAATTCATGTTGCTAAGAAATGCACAATATGACAATCAAAGGTCAGCGTGTTCTCCTTTTTCACGTCTGAACAACGTGAGTGAAGAATGGTTTGAAAAGCTCCGTGCAGACTGAACAAAGCCACAGGTGTGCCTTTGTAGTCAGTTTTATTTGTCACTCATTTGTCACAAACTGAGAATTACTTTGATTTTATGAAACAAAAATGCATTTAAGGTCCAGTTTGCAATATTTAGTGGCATCTAGTGGTGAGTTTTGCCATTTGCAGCCAACAAATTTATCCCCCTCCCTTCTAACTGAGGCCTTAAAACTCGCGAAAAATTTCTTGTGAATTCTTCCTCAGAGCCAGTGTTTGGTGTTTGGAAAAGGACTCACTATTTCTGTAGATATAAAGAGGGTATTTTTAAGATTATGAAAACACAAAATTCCTTCAAAATTCCACAAAATTCATTCTCAAATTTAAACACAGAATGTGCAGGATTAAATAAATGATAAATAAATAAATATATACACTCGTGCATAAAAAATGTCTCTCAGACATCACTTATGTCCCACCAGACCTGAACAGTTTGTACAGAAACTCCTCCCTCTGCCTGAATTGTCTGATGTTGTGTTCAGAACGTTTCCAGACATCAAGCTTTGAATGGTTTGTAGCCTCCAGCCAATAACTGTTCAAGGGCTGAAGAAGGAAGGGCCAATTTGAAGAGTAATGATTATTAACAAAACTGCTTTGAGTGTAAAATTTACTTCAGCTCATTTGATGCAAAACGTCAATGAAATTCTGAAGGACATAAAAGATTTAAGACACTGACATATTTATCGGTCTACATCAATCAAACGATCACGATTTGATCTACGTATAAGGCACATTATTATTAAATTTTTACAATGCATGATACCTGAAATTCTGAAAGCAGCCAAACAAAATCTGAACTACTGATCCCAACAAGATGCAGTGAATAACTTTCAGTCATTCAGTGTTTCCTAAAAGCACGGAAACATCTCATTCATCTTTAGCAAGGACAAAGATGAAAAAAGAGACTCGGAGCCAGTGAATTATCTGCATTTTAGGCTTTAAACTATTCAGTGTCCTCAAAATTTAACTTGAACCATCACATTTAGGTTTTCATCGTAGTTATTATGGTTGGAGGCACCTGCCATTATAACATAATAGCTTACAAACAAGGAAATCCATAGAGAAATTTGGAGAAAGGTGCCATCAAAAATAATTAAACAGACTGAATAAACAAGTCTATATGAAAACAAAAGTCCAGTAATTATTTCTATGGCAAGGTAACCAAACATTATTTAGGGGAAAAAAGCCACAAATTTCCTCACAGGACGAGGAAACCTTATTTGGAAGAAAACCCATTAGTTTTGTCTTCATTGAGGTATTTAAAAGTACCGAATCCCAAAAAATGATGGAATTTGGCAAATTAAACAAATTAAATTATCCCAAGGTTAAAAAGTGCTTTGACTCTTTTGAAAAAGAGAAAATGGGTCGCGGAAACACCTTTACCAAATAATTTTACCTAAGCAAACATTTCATTTACCAGTCCAGTGCTGCCTTACAAATAAATATCATTTCTTTGACATTTAATTGCGTAGATCTATCACTATCATAAGATTGTTTTACTTGCTTTGAAGGGTCCATATCCAGATGTTACCACACGCCATTTCTCAGACAGCGCTGCTGCAAAAACTGCCGAGCTTTTTCAAAAACACCCACTAAGAGGCAAACAAATGCAGCGATATAAACACAGATGCATCCAACCAAATTATCTGCAAGTTCCTGTTGGCTGCTGACAGCATGCGTCTCTGGAGGGCAGATGTAGGACATGCAATCGGTTAATTCAGACAGACGTCTTCCAGCTCAGAAACCTGCTGCGCTGAGACACAATCTTCATGTCTCTCGGTGTCAAAGATCAACTCAACAGCTACGTGACCTCTCCGTTGACCCGTCTCTCCTCACATGGCAATTTGAGCCTGAATTGAGTTTCCAAATTGTTATTCCTATTTGTTTACTGTTTAAAGGGTATAGCTTACTGCAAGTCCACGTAATCACATGCTGTTTTGGGGGTGTTTTGTGTGAGTAATGTGTGCGTGCATCCTTTCGGCAAAACTGAGAAAAGAGCAGAAAGTCTGAGTTGTAGTGTGAACAAGTCGAACTTAGCTGAGTGGCTGATCCCCCCCTCCACGCCCCCCCACCCCCCTCAACCCCCTCCCCGAAGCGAAATCCTAATCAAGGCTGTGACTAGAATGACAAAATGTCCAACTTAACTCCAGCCGCATCACTCCCAGGAACACAACTATCAAACGCAACCAGCACTTAATTAGCTTCTCACTTGCTGACTTCACTCAGCTGTGCTCCACTTGCGTGCGTGTGAGTGTGTTTGTGTATGCGTGTGTGCATGTGTGTGTATGTGTGTCCTCAGCCCAAGGCTCTGTCTGAACACATTTCAGCAAATAGAATCCAATTTGTTTAACTTCTATTGAACACAAGTAGAGGGGGGGGATTGGCACACAGAGGCTGGTGACGGTGGACTGTGAAGAGTGTGTGGGACTCTGCTAATGTGCATGAGCCTGTTGCGCCAAACAGGGTTACAAAATCCACAGTCAGAGCACTTTAGCCAGTCATATCTGCTTTTGTGAATGTGAAAGAAACAGGCGGTCAGCAGAACAGCCGTCCAGGCCTACCTGTGTTAGTTGGAATCTTTCCATTGCTGATCTGTTTGAGTCTCTTCTGGTGGGATTTGCCGTTGTAGTGGATCTGGGCCTGTGCGGCCGAGTTCAGCTGGATGTTGCAGACCTCACACAGCGTGTAGCTCCGATGCTTTCTCTCCCTCTTGGGTCTGTGGAGTGCAGAGGGCAGGGCGCCCCCTGGTGACTGCTCGTCCAGTGCTGCACCCTCGTCCTGGGTTTCGCAGCAAGGCTCGCCGTCCATCTGCATTTCCAGCCCGGCGACGAACCCCCTCCTGTCCAGCTCGGTGCTCGGCGGAGCTGATGGGCTGAACGGACGTTTCATACCTGCGACAGAGGGAGAGAAAAGGATGAATAGAAAAAACTAAGGACAACATGGGAAACAGGATGAAAGGCCATGAAGTTCACGTTACGACTCATGTGTCAGACCACTTCATGCAAAACATCTGATGTTCCTTCTGTTTCCAAAGTGCCTCAGTGTTAGCATGTGCAACACAGAATGCCACAGATTGGGGGGGTGTGTGTGCTGTCTCCGGTGAATGGAGGCATTATTGCCCCCAGTCTGTCCTGACCTGGCTCACCCGGCATACAAAGCCAGCCTGGTAAAACCTGATAGCAGCAGACAACACACAAACAAAAATACCCCTGATTCCCAAAGCTCTGCAGAGTGTGTGTGTGAAATCTGACCCTCTTCTGGTCTGATGGAAGTCAGGCTTGTTAGCACGCTCCGAACAAAATAACACGTGCATCGTTCACACACACACACACACTCATGAAGACATCAGGGAAACAAAAGACAGACTGGGCGCGGATGTGTACATGATCACACAGTGGAGAGGGAGGTCCAGAGGATGGTGGTCGTGGGGTACAATGACGCACCACTTGGGGGAGACAGAGTGCTGCAGTGTGGCTCTCTGAGGACCAGTGAAGCCCCTCTGTCAAGCAGCTTCACTTGTGATGACTCCATACCTCCTTCTTATCTGTGCGTGCCTGCCAGCCAGAATGCTGCAGCAGTGGCTTCGACGCATCTGCGGAGGATTTCAGCCAAGCGGCGCCCAGATCGGCAAACAACAGGAAAACAACTGAGCGTCTCGGGCTTATGAAACAGGCCTGATGATGTTTGCTGACATTAAGGTTTAAATTAGAACGGCTGAGTTACAAATACAACAGCGATTGCATAAGTATGTGGGAGCTCACGCTGACACATTTCTACCTTCTGTTGTGTTTGACTCGAGAAAACCTGAGCGCCCTGACTGACCTGTAGATATTTGGAGGGGGGGGGGGTTAACAGGAAAGCAGGGCAGTGATATCAAAAGAGACAAACAAGCAAAGTGACATCCCTGCCACTTGAACACCTCAGTTTTCCACGGAGGACTGTGCGGTCAGGAGAAGCCTTCCCAGGATACACAGTCAGAGTGAAGAGCTGTTTGTTTAATATGCAGCTACTGTCTCCATAAATAAATGAAAAGGTAATTCTACAGTGGCTCTGTGAAGGATTGAGACATCACCACTGGAAAAAAAAGTCCCCAAAATACACCCAGCTGTTCATTTCTGCTGCTGGCTTTTTGCCTTCGCCTCGAGTTATTTACGTAAACACCCAAACCGCTCAGACACATACACACACACAGACCAAAGTAAAGTGGAGTCTATGATGCATACATACCTACATGCATGAAAAAATGCAGGCACACACACACACACACTCTCTCTCTCTCTCTCTCTCACACACACACACACACACTCAGTGCTCAAAAACAAATTAGGGCAAGCAGTCGCCATGAAAGCTGCTATTCACGTTGCCAATCTGGGAGCACTCAAGAGGCTCCATCAGATGTTTTCTCAAAAGCTTTGAGCGACGCTGCTCTCTGGCACCGGCTGAAAAAAATCTCTGTGGTCCTTGACCGCGCAACCTCGTCACACTCCTGCCAAACTGCTCCGCCGGCCGCCCCAAATTAGCATGGTTGTAAAAACAAAACCATTAATGAAGACCTAGAGAACTTAACGTACAGAGCCGTCACAGCCTATAACAGGAAGTTCTTCATACCAAAAAATGCTAGAATATAACAGATTATTAAGATAAAAGCAGGTTTAATCTTAAATTTACAAAACTTGGTCCTAAACATGATTCAATTTTGTGATATAGTAAAGTCTTCTTCTCATTGTAAAAGCTGTACAGTTAGCTTTGGCTAACAGTGACTTTGTCTTTGTGCAGATTTGCAGCATGACTCATAAACTGGGCAGAGAGAAAGAAGTATTTTTACCTCACTAACAAAGACCAGAGCATTTCATATATTAACTGTGATATTTGGGGTTAATTCTGGTACATTTCCATTGAATTTTTAAGCAGATTTCAGTAGATATTCACCATTTGGGGCTCCAAAAACCTTATTTTCAAAATCACTGTTTCACAATAAGTGATGGGATTCTACACAAACACATTTTTCTCCAAAGTTGAAGCCTTTTGTACCTCTTCTCATTTCTCAGTTCCTAAGGTCCTTTCCTCGCCTCCTACGAGGGAAGGAGGAGACATGAGGAGACATCGTTGCTTTGGAGGCGTCATTATAAAGAGACATCAATTACATGTGACATGTAGCACAGCTGCATCATCTGTCCATCGTGCTGTTGCAGCCTGCAGCTGTATTTTATGATCTCTGCTCGATTAAAGTAACACTGTTTGTGACAAGTGACATATTTACATACAGTTACATACATGATACAGTAAATACACACAAACACTGTCATACTTTGTATCTATGCAAAGTATTTTTTCTTTATCTCTCTGTTAAACCTTTGTGCTACACAAATGGTGAAGATATAAAAGTTTGATTGCTCATCTGATCATCTTAACTAATTAATGCAGCTTAGAAATATAACATCTCTTTCATAGACAAGGAAGCCAGAAAGTGCAAAGGATACACCTGTGCTTTCCTTGCTCCTAGCTCCTTCAGCAAGCCTCCTCTCTCCTCTAGATGCATTTTCAGAGTTGAGAAATCTTTCAAATAATACCTAAACATGCTTTTTGCTACTTCAATTGTTGCTCAAGTCATGAATATTTCATGTTGTACAAATGTTGAAAGACTCTTTTTTTAGTTTTAGGTGGAAGCTGTGCGAGACAAGAGTCCATGCTGCGTCTGCACACAGAGATCTGGAGGCTGACGCCGGACAAGAGATTGTCAGGGGGTAACCCCGGGGGAGGTGAGGGAGAGCTCGAGGCTCTGCCAGCCTTGCCATGTCCGCTGTCTCCGCTGTCTGATGTGCCCCTCCGCCTACATCTCCTCCCTGGGCACATGGGAAGCATCAATCACTGCTGTGATCTTGCTGAAAGGCCCGGGCTCACCCGGCATAGCAGATCGGCAATAAAATTCTATTTATGATCTCGTGTCTGATGCTCACTGATCCTGAAATACTATAGCACTTTCCGCAGCTCACACCAGCTCTAACCACCGGCCTACTGTGACTGTGGGCAGCGGAGCATCCGTCGGCTGTGGCCACAGTTGGCATGAGGGCGCGGGTTCCTCTGGTGGAGGCATAAACTGGCCCGTAGATGAGCCAGTACAAACACTACAGGCACGTTAGCAGCTCGTAAATCACACTGACGAGAGCGGGACACCGATAACAAGTGCAGGCCGACGTGCGATACAGAAGCGCATGTACACACTCCTACACCTACACACATGCAAACACACACACACACACACACACGGTTGCCCTCTGATTTTGTCAACAAGGAGTAAGCAATTCAGCAAACTTGCACGAATAAATGGATGCATTTAGACTCGACTGAATTCATCCCTCTGCTTCCCAGAGCACATGGACTGACCTCAGCAATATAAACAAACACAATCAACAACAAAAAAAAAAAAATGAAAACAAAAAATCCAATCAAGCAGCACGAGCGGAGCGGCAGCAGCCAGAACACACACACATACGCTGCTGCGTGCGCTGCCTCAGAGGAGATAAACAGACACGCATGAATGAAAGCAAAGGAAACAAGGTAGCGAGAGGAGAAGAGTCCAGACTAAATAACTGGATGCAAAAAAAAAATGTCACTCGTTAGTATTCCTCACCATCAGGCAGTTTTGACAGTGAGGGATGTATGCAATATGACTGCAGGCGAGGATATTCAATTTCCCTGTCTGACATGTATCAGGGATCAAAATTTTTCTTGACAGCCAACCAGAGCTCAGGGCAGTTCACCACATCAGGTCAGTGATGGCAGAGAGACGGGGAGAGAAGATCTGGAAAAGTGAGTGAGAGAGGATAAAAGAGAGAGAGAGAGATTGGTGAAGGGAGCACAAAGGCACTGGTGTAATTGGTATTATCAAAGTATCATTACTGTCATCACCGCTGTACTGTCATGACAGCGACCACAGAACGGGATGAGGTCTTTGAAGCTCCCTGTCTCTCTGTCCAGTGCATCAGTGATGATTATATAAAGTGTAATTAAACAGGAATCAGTACTGTGCTTATTGAAAAAAGAGCTCTGACTCCAGTGTATGTCGGGGGCCTCCGGAGTCCAGAGCTGGGGACAGAGTGTTTGCACCCCCGAGCTCGAGCCCGAGAGTAAATAAAAAGCAGTGGCACATAAATTGATGTGTTTTCTCTAATCTTTGTTTGCAGCAGTTCTTTGGCAGCACACAGGGAGGGCATTTGCTCACAGTGCCTGTGTGTGTTTGTGTGTATTTACTAGTGTGCATGTGTTTGCTTGTGTGTGAGTCTGTGTCAGTGTTTCCTGAGCAAAAAAAATTAAATAAATAATAAAAAGAGAACAGGCTTCACCGGGGGGAAATTTATACAGCAGCACACTGATCCTATCACCAGCTGTATATTGCATATGTGTGTTTGCATGTGTGTACACCCGTGCAGGTTAGTGCACACACACACAGTGGACAGAGGGTATTAGAAAAGATAAAAGAACAAGAACTTAGTGTGAAGGATGGAAGCAGATAAGCAGGAGAGAGGGAGGACTTCTGATTAGAGAACCTGGCTAATAAGGAAACGGCAGTGTGCTGTATGTATAAGTAAACAAACCTGCACTTCGAGAAAACACACCAATTATACGTTCACTGTCTGAAGGTCTGTGTCTGTTTGATCATGTGCAAACACATGCAAAGGTTCGAAACTTTAAGGATCATATTGTCTATTTAAGGAGCTAATGCAGATTTATGCAAAGTATTCTTTGTCATCATGTGTCAAATATTCAGTGCAAATTAAAGTGTAATATTCATTTGCACGCAGAGTATTGTCTTATAGTGTAATTGCACACTATATAGTTTATCAGGTAACAGAAACTTCACTAAAACAAGCCAGAGGGACTCAGTTATTAGATTTTTACTGACAGTATTTTCTCACTCTGGACAAAAATATCAGAAAAAACAGACAAAATGACTTGAAGGACACCTTTGCTGCAAGGCGATAAGTTGTATGTGACACTCACTTCTGTAGATCTTCTTTGTGGCTCTTTTCTTGCAACAATAATTAAAGATGAAGACAGTCTTTGAGCTGGAGTAAAGCTCAGACGCAGGAATAAACTTAAGTTCTGACGTGGATTCTGTCCGAGGCTGACAGACTCCAGCCGGGCTGTGCACTTTCATCACCTCCCCTTTGACTGTCTGTTTGCTTTTTTTTTAACCTTTTCTGCTGTTTTCCTTTACAATGCTGAGCACGCAGTCAACAAGCAGCTACATATCCCCCTCTCTCTGACACGGTGTATGTGTGTGAGAGAGTGTGTGTGTGTGTGTGTGTGTAGGTGTTCTTCATCCCTCACTGCCTAACTTGTTCTCAGACTGATACATTTCCACATCTCCAACATGCAGCCCCCCTGGGAACAGCTATAATGTGTGCTGGATGGTTTCAAATTGTGTGAAAGACAGACTCTCTTTCGCACATTTTGAATGTGGTCGTTTGCATGCACGCACACACACGCACACACACAATTGCATATTTATGTGGCCGCCTGTGCAAACACGCTTGCCAAGGATATAATACATTATTTTCACATTTACTGTACAGGTGCTAAAACTGTGGGCAATCAAAACAACCAGACATTTTTCTTTACATGTATCTCATCCTATAAATTGCAGCCCCTCTTTTGATGTAATAAGTTATGCAGAATGAAGGAGAAACAATCAGGCCCAGCTATCTTTTCTCTGGAGTGCAGTTAAATCTGTCCTTTGAAACTCTGTTAAAAACTGCTCATCATTCAAATTGAAGAGGTCTTTGATGGAAGAACCCTGAAAGGATTGTATGATTAGAGTCTTATAGATGTGATATATGAGTTATTTAACAGAGGTTCTATAAAAAGACAAGAAGAAACATCTGCTCGTCTGCATTCATTCGTATGTATAGAGCTGTTTTTTCTGAATCAAAGACAGATTCTTAATATAAATCTATTACATAAATTAAATAACTATTTGATCATCACATATCTGATCCCACAACTGTGAGTGATCAACATAATGAATATCATTTACCACCTTTAGTTTGCTTTTATTGGTCTGCGACATATTCCACTATAGTTTAACACCACTTTTTTAATTTAATTAAAAAAAGGATTAAATGAGTTACATGTTATTAGTATAAATGAGGGCTGACAGTCAGTGACAGTGACTATCAGACTCCACTGTGAAGTTACTGTGGCATAAAGAATTCATAGTACTGATATGACCATGACATCTATAAAGAATAAAAAATAATAATGCTAACAGTCAAATTTATCTTCTACTTTATTAATTGTGTTTGTTTCATTTCAGCAAATGAATTGGACTCAAAATCTGAGTGGATGGAGGCGAAAAGAGAGTCCGTAACCATAATTATATTTACAGAAAAGCACTAATTACAACTAATTAACTTATCTGTTTTATTGGGTGGTAAGGAGCCTTAAAGTGCATTACTGCCACCTACTGTGACAATGTGAGCATGAAAGGAAAGGGAAATGATTTAAGAGGCTCCATATTATCAACACTTTATAAATATTCAAATAATGTGTTTATTGTCAACACTGGTGCATTGCATCAACCCAAAAGATGCAAAAATATACATCTGCCAGGGGCCATTTTCATCTTGTCATTACTTCTTTGCATTATGACTGTGAATGTTTATCATTATAGTTTTCTTTGGCTGTTTTCTTGTGCGTAACATTTCACGAAATCCAGTTATGTCCCCCTGCCTCCTTCTACTGTCTTATTAAATTACATATTTCATCGGACTTCTCCTCCTGCGCTTGTGTCAAGCCTCCAATCAAGTCTCACTAAAATAAAAATCAGATACGAAACAGAAGATTTTAGAAATCTGTCAAAGGCCCACAAACGCTGCTCTAAATAGACTGCATCCATCTAGCGTGGGCAGATTCATTCTTCACCCACAAAAGAACACACCAGTCCAGTTTTTTTGCACTATATCTAAACATCCGTCTGCCTCAAGTGTGCTAAAGTTAGCCCATGCAGGAAAACAGGCCCATATTTGCCTTGTTCATTTTTTTTTTTTTTTGTCACCACAAACTCAACTGGGGAACGGCCCAACAGGAGTAACCACAGACACTGGGAGAGGTTCCATACAACACTAGATATACTTAGACACGGTCAAATCCAGGCTCAGCCACAGTATCTCAACACACACACACACACACACACACAGATGAAGACACAAAATCCCTGTTCTTCCTTTCTGTAGGGAAAACATTTGGAATGGCAATTTGTTCAAAGGCTTATCTAAGAGGTGTTGATTTTACAGTCTGCTCCGGCCGGTTTTTAACCTCTTGTCAGGTTCTGCCAGCCTCAGCAAACATGGGACACAATCTAAAGGAGAGAGCTGCGAGGTATGTTCAAAGTAACAGCAATGTCTGGAAGACTTGTTCAAGGATTTTGTTCCCATCCAGTGATAAAACAAATGTTTTTCTTAATGGTTGGTTGTCTTTTTTTTCCCCCAGGAGGCATCTGTTGCCAGAGGCACGGAGTTTTGGCAATTTATGCTGAGGTATTCTGATGCCAAGAATCAGAAATGGCATCAAGGACATTTACCACCTCTGGCTTAAACATGCATGGCTCAGAGAATCACTCAGATTTATTAGTACTGACAAGCACTGGCTTCCCCCTCACTCACTTTTACTGTAAATGTTGCCAGAATGTGTCAGAACAGCATCCCAGATGAGAGTCTTTATGTTGCTTTTCTTTCATTTAAATCATAAATTTACAAGCGGCTGTCTTCACATTAAGATACAGATGGTGTTGTGCGCTCAGTCAGATGTCTGGGGAATGGGATTAATTCAGAGCTGACCGGACGTAGATTTATCACGACAAGTAGATGGATTTTTTTTTCTTTTTTGCTTTTAGATAAGAGACTCTAATCCTGCTTATATTTAAATAAAAAATGATAACATAAGTAAGAACGATGTGCCTCTATCAACTCATCTCCTTCTCTAAACACCAATGCAATTATTGCCTAATACGCTCCAGCAGTTATCTGCAGAGCGCATGCGAGCTGCCTCACGCCGGTGACATAACCATGTCATTTTCCCACACAGCTTGTGCAACAAACAGGTACGGCGTGCACTCTGCAGACAACAGTGAGGCAGCTCTTGCCTCGATAGGCGATGACTGATGGAGATGGGAGGAAAAAGATTGTCTTCAGGACAGAAGAGACGAGGAAGAGGGATGAAAGTTGGGCACAGGTGCAGAGCCGTTTTACTGTTGAGATTGAGCACGATGAAAGGGCTTTTTAAAGCATCTCTTCTTCCTGATGCACATTTTTGGTATGAGCAAAAACACAGTGTCATCACACAACAGACACCCACACGCACTCCTCCCTCCATGCAAAACATGTTATTTCACTGATATGTTTTACAGCGAAGCACCACAGTGAATCAGCTGGCATCTGCGGTTTCGGAGAGCAGCTTCTGGTCACTTGAACGGCAAAAGAAGACAGCAGACATTACCTCATGCAGCTTCTTGTAAACCGTGTATAACTGAGGAATCCATGGTGTTTTGACCACACACCACTTAGATGAGGATGACCTAAACAGATTCAGACACCTCGGCTGGCAGAGACAGGGGGAGAAAGTTAAGGGCCTCTGCAGTCAAGTTCGACTTCTCCAGCAACACATCATGGCACGAGTCAGTGCGCTGCTTTAAATCTGTCATGGCAGGTTTAAAGACTGTCACTGTGATGCTTTTATAGTGCAAACTCTGGCGACAGCCTCACCTTAGAGGGCTTAAAAGTTTCATTTTGAAAATTATCTTCAAAGTTTTATTTGAAGCATGCTGGTTGGGTTTAAATTTAGTTTACCAGGATAAAATACTCTGCCAGATTTGAGAGGGAAAATTTCTGTTTCTTTACTTTCAAAGAACATTGAATTGTGATTCAATCCTGCAGTAACAGGTTATTTTGGGCCACTTGGGGGCAGCAGAAACAAGTTGTGACACAACACTGAGAGACATTTTAAGTTAATTATTTACAAATCTAGCAGTTATTGAGCATCATTACCATCATTTGGAGTTGTGTTTCTGTCCACTTTGCAAACACACTCTGTCTTTTAGCTCTAATTTTGGTGTCCACCAACTCCCAAGGGCAAAAAAAGTACACTCTGCAGCTGCGAAATGATCAGCAATGTTCACCATCTTGTGTTGGTGTCCAGTGGATTTCTAAAGCTTTTTCAAGGAAAACACCTGCCGGCTGTGAAGTTCTGTGAAGCAGCTGCACTTTGGCATAAAACTCTCTGTAGATTCATACAAGTGACCACTTTCACATTGTGATTTGATACAGTATCATTAAAAAAAATGTTGATTAGAGCCACTTTGTTTACATGAATGGGATCAAACTCAGTGATTAACTCATTCCTCCCCATGAGAACCTAAACTGTATGTTTCCCTTAGCAGCCAACTATGCAACAAACGACAGGCATCAAACCTGAAAACCTTTTCTCACACAACAGGTGAGACAGCAGCAGAGTGAGCTGCCACCTCACATCCTCCTCCCCCACACTGCGAGCACACATTTCAGTATGAGTCACTAAGATGTTTCACAATGACCCTGACACTGTTTATCTCATGTGTCTCAACATTTAAAAAGCATAAA
>JAPZDY010000009.1:5488574-5505806 GCA_029783645.1 Ctenochaetus hawaiiensis
CTGAGGGGGGCTAATGATGCATGAAAGAGAATCACCCCTCTCCTCCACAGAGGACAGTCACTGTGCTCATCGCATGGACAACACTATTTCAAATGACCCTACTATCTATTCATGAGGTATCAGTATGTCTGTATGTGTATGTGTGTGTGTTTAGACATAAAAAAAAAACACTCACACACTCAGCATCTGGAAACACTGCAGTGAGATCAGTATCTTGCATTGTGAAAACAAATCTTTGAGACCTTTACTTTTCCAAGGAAAGTCAACTGCGCACAGTAACTTCCTGTTTTATATCTCTGTAGTTACACAAATTCCCATTAAAGGGTCAATTCACTCAAATTACAAAAACATGTATTTTCAGAAGCCTGCATGCCTCTGATATTCTCTGTCAGTATGCAGCTAAGTTTCTGGGAAACTGGGAGACTGAGATTGCTGACTTCATCCTAATAAAACAGAGGAGGCTTTGTTTGTGGGACAAAAAGCATTAAAAAATGTTCTTAAAAAATAAAAAAAAATTGCAAAAATTCCTTACAAAAGAGATAAGCTCTTAAGTCGTGCATGCAGGTGGAGAAAGAACACAGAAAAAAAACACTAATTTGTTTGGAGAATGATAACACCTTCATTTTAATGACATTCCAGTTAAAATGCAATGCAAAAAACAGCTAAAAAAAAGTGAAAAATGAATGCAAAATAATTATTCTTGAGACCATTAAATCAGCATTTCAGTCCAGATTACTGAGAGGTTTTAAAAGGTTTTTAATGGGGTTTTTGGCTTGTCTGTGTATTGAGTTCAGTAGATGGCAGCCTCGGGGTCTCTATGAGGGGTCTTTTTTGTCCTTTGCACCCAAAACTTCTGTATAATATTCTCACATTCGTCCATGTGACTGTCTCGTTCCCTTGACTGTCTCCTTCTTCACCCATCTGGGTAGCGGACCGCTTTGCTTTAGTAACAGCTGTCAGCAGTTGTTAAGGTATGAAACGGCACCGCTGATTCACTTTCCTCACTCACACCTTCCAGGCACAAACCCAATTTTCAAACTGGGTCACATCTGAAACATTTCACCTTTCCCCGCGTCCACTGAGGGGATTTCAGTTTTTCTCTGCGCAGATTATTTACCATCTGTTGATAATGATGATAATGATAACCTCGACCACCTGGCAGAGGGGCAATAAGCAACGAAGGAGGCGGGGAGGGGTCAGAGGGATATTTAAACTGCGTTGTTTGAGAAGCGAATGAAAGGAAAAGGATGAAAACAACTGTCTCAAAGTCAGTGCTCTGTTTAACGTTTGATGGGTGTGGAGCTAAAATGTCCTTGAGATACTGATCTATTGCTTCGCTGGCAAGACTACGTTCATCCAGACCGTCTGTGGCTGCTGGGGCAAACACGTTGATTAAATGTTGCTCAGAAACACAGAGGAGATGCCTCAAGCCAGACAGACCATCCCTGTCTCCATCTTTTCCTCCTGTGTGTGTGTGTGTGTTCAGGAGAGCCCCAATAAACAGATGAAGTCACTCTGAGGGCAACAGTGATGGTTTGATGACAATGAATTTGTTTGCGTAGCCGTGTAAGTGATTAGGATTTGGCTCATGTGTGTGTGTGCAGGGGTTGCACATGCTTGCATGTGGTCGAAAAAACACACACACACACACTTGAGCTCGTGGATGACTCTCCCAAGTGAAGGGCGGTGGATTACAGACCAGTAAGGGGCTTAGCGTGTAATTCAAACCATTTTCCATCACATTTGTACTCACTTGAAGCCCTAATCCCACCTGATTAACATGCCAGTCAATGGGGAGGGCACCTGCTGCACTCGCAGGGGTTATCAGTGCAGAGGGATGCTGATCAGAAACAGTGACACACTCACACACACTGGTGTTAATCAAAGGGATAACACATGATTAGATTTTAGTCCAACAACACCTGAAAGGAACCACATCACATCCCAGAAGCCATGTTCTGTTTTGTTTTGTTTTGTTGAGCACGTCCGTTGTTTGTTGTTGTTTATGTGGACGCCTGCCTTTGCAGGAACAGAGTCCACTGTCTTCATATACGCAGTGTGTCATTTGCCAGACCAGCAGACTAAAATCATACACTCGTAACAGATGATAACGTCCTAATTTAAGACTCTTTTCTGTGTCCACCTACGTTCCAAAGATATCAGCGCCTGTATGCTCAGCTCCTCCACACCACAGCCCTGCAGCTAAGCATTTTCCGGTGGATTACTCTGGTTTTAGTTTGCACTCACACAAACACGCTCACGCACGCTGACGCACGCAGACACAAGGGATTAAATAAGGAGTATGTAACTCCAATCATTTTCATAGTTATTACTGTCTGACGGTGTGGCAGAATCAGAAATCGAAGTACAACGTCAGACTCTGTGAGCCCTGCTGACATTCCTGGATGAGCCTGACTGTATTTTAGGAAGCTGTTTTGCTGGCTTTATTATATGAATGGTCTCTATATATACATGCTCGAGCTGGTGATTATCTTTCATACAGATGGGAGAGACTTTCTGGGAAATTGGTTACAGTTTCCCAGGCTGAATTTGTCTCCATGGGTTCTGCTTGCGTTTCATCTTCGGTATGGAGGCTTAGGGGCGTCTGCTGTCGCTGCATGACCCCCCCAGCCGGCTAATGGTCCTTTCACATAATGGAAGATGGCAACAATAAAAAAAAAAGGGTCAAAAGGCAATTGGTTGCATAATGGCGAGAATCTAGACTGGCACTCTCTGTAACAACAGACAAGCACGACAGACATTAGCATTTAGACATGAATGTGTCTGAGAGATTGGACATAAAAAATGACATACAGGCCTTGGACGCTGGACAAAAACCAGTGAATACGCACCAACATCTGGCTTTTTTCTGCTATGGAAATGGGTACAACTGGCATTCATTCCCAGGTTGAATGACTGGAAGCAGTCACAGGTATTTTTCGGCGCCAGCTCAGTTCTGCAGTGACGTAAACATGACGCCCGGGTTTATATGATTATATTCACCCCATTTCTGGTTGGGTGCTGTATTGTATTGTAAATTTCAAAATTATTTATAGTCTTTGCAGTCTGGGAATAATATGATTTTTTTCTTTCAATGGTGTCTTTAAGAAGAAGAGGACATAAAGAGACAGCAAGCCAATACTGTGAAGGGGACTGAGATATACAGTAGCATTATCTGTCCAACTGCCTTTATTAAAGCCACACTCCAATAATGTTCAGTCTGCATTTTTCTACATTTCCTTCTACTGGCACTGAGAAAGGAATCAATCAGCCATTTTCAACAGATTTAACTTCATCTAAAAAAACCTGCTTGTGTCCACTAATTCAGGGTAAAATGGCACCACTGAATACCAACCGAAAAAAGAAGCTTTTTTCATATTATTATGACGCTGCATTCAAATAAGTTGTCAGCAGTTATTGTGTGTATCATCAATGTGTTTTAATTATTTCATTAAATCTCTATACAGTCATTTTCTTGATAAGTGATCAAGTCCAACAATGTTCAGACTGCTTACCGACAAACAAAGAATTCACAGGAAACTATGCATCACATCCAGTTTTACTTGATCTTACATCTCGTTGATATGAGCCTGTAATTGTTAACTCTCACACAGATGAATTAAAGTTGTATTTAGAGATGAAAATAACAAATAATTTTGACAGAAACCTGTCATATCAACAGCAAATGTGACCCAATAATACCAGATATTACAAAAGTCACAAAACATTTAACGCCTCATGCATTTAGAATACAGACTAAAGCATTTAAATATTCAGCTGGAATGAATCAAAACAGGATATTTTTCTATTGTAGGCTTGAAAAGTCTCGGCCAGTGATTAAATATCTGAGTCACACGTGTGTCACGCACACACACAACCTTTGCTGGCGCATTGATGTGCTCTCTCACATCATATTTTTCTTCCTTAGTAATGATGAGTGAAGCATGCTACAGCACACACACACACACAAACATATAAACACACACACACACACACACACACACACACACTCATACACCAGAGGCTAAAGAGATCGGCCTTGAGCAGAAGGAGCGGAGTGCAGAGAGAAAGACGTGAAGTGTGACGATGGGCGGGCTCTTTGACATTTCTTGTCCTTAAGTAAACAAATAATAATGATGTCACATCAGAATGAGTCAGTCTCATTTCCTGAGTGCTGAAGGGCGAAGGGTCACATGGTTATAAAGTTACAGCTGAAATACTACGACGGTTAAAGAACGGGAGTGCTGTATGAAAGGCAGCTGTGTGTTCAAATATTACATGGATCCACCTGAACTGAAGGAGGACAGAAAAGTGTTTATACCAAAGAGGTTGCTGAATACAGAAAAATATACTCTGAGTAGGAATTATGATGGCCTAACGAATTCAAGATAAGGATATTACAGCCATATCTGCGCAAAATTCAAATCATCTGAGTGAGTTTGCTCTTTGGTCATTTACAGATTGATGCTTGATATCAAACTGGGCTGATTTTGGTGGAAAAATGAAGGTTTTTTGGAAGTTTAAGCTTCGTAATTTTTATGGCAGAGTCTAAATAAGCAGTTAGGACTGCTAAACATTAACATACAGTTGAAACAACAGGTACATACATGATCTAGTTATCTTCTCATGTCACTTTTCATCCATGTTTACCACTATTCTACCAAAGATTTCCTATAGGCTTCCCCCCTTTAAGAACTGTTGCCATCAAGTTATCACCACACGAATACGCAGTTGCAATGGTTTTCTTTCCGGCCACTGAACGCTGTACACAGGTCTCTCTCAGGTCCTCATGTACAATATAGAACATTGTCAGGACATGAGATCTGCTCCTCAGTTGTCTTTAGTGTCAAGCAGGTAACAAGTGAAAAACAGAGAAGAAATGAAGAAGTTCAGCCGCTCTAAGCTGTCTGCTTGTGCTCTGCCTGTCAAACCGGCTACATCCTTCTTGTAGGTCTTCATACCTGCAGGTGCAGGCTGTCAGCAGCTCAGTGATCCTCGCCGTGTTTTATGGAGAACTGGCTGAGAATCAGAAGGAGACCCGGACCCCCCGGTGTGGAGCCTCCTGAGATTTTGGCCACGTTACAGTAAACATGCTGTGATGGGATTAACCTGCGCTCTGACACAGTTTTTGCCACCTTCGACGCTGCCAAACTGGGTTGCCAAAGTGCCAAGTAAAACTAAACACTGGTTGTTAAGAAACATGGACCAAAACTTTGACTTCAGGGCTCTTTTCATACCTAAATTAGGATACAAGCAGACACAGTCAAAGACATTGACTGTTTCCAAAGTTATGTAGACAAACTGACACTAAGATTTTGTTGTGCACAGAGAATTACAGGAACTACTGTAGTGTACCATGGTGCATCATAGGTGTCATTAAAAGCTTTATTTTTTTGTTGACAGTCAGGTCTTTTGTTGACAGCAGAACATACAATGCCAATGGAGAACACAGTGTCAAAGCTGGCAGATGCCCACACTTTCTTCCATGGCTGGTCTCGACCCCTGCGAGGACTCAGGTCAGACCTGAAAGCTTGTTCAACTCCTCCAACACTAATTCCTCTCCTGAGCCACTTGCTCCTTTTCAAATTAGACAGAAACACTCCACTGAATCAACCCACTCTCAGCTGACAAAAGAAATTGCTCTAAAATCCACCCACAGTACCCGAAAGTCGTCACCTTCCTCATGGGAGTCACAATGCTCAGACAAATCTCAGACATTTTTAAAAATCTACTCAGCGTCGATGCTGCAGATCTACAGCAGAATTCATGCGTTTAGGTGAGCAACTACAGATCCCAACTAATTAAACCAGATGCATATTTAGGGTTTTACAAGATCCTGTGTTCTGTTTCGTTGAAAGGACTTAGAACAATTCAGAGATAAGGAGAGAGGTTGTTATGAGCTGGAGTTTAACTCTCACTTTACAAAAGATGCTGTAGAGATACTAAGCAAAAGTACATTTTGTACTTCTGAAGAATGATACACATTTGAGTCGCTATTATGTGTGTGTTCTCAATCTTAAAGCCTCATTGTTTCGACTTATTCTTTCAACTTATTCTCAGCTTACAATGACATGATACAAGCCTTGAAATAAAGCTTTGAATTAGTTCAGCTTAGTTTTCTTCACACATCACGCAAATATCTCACTTTAACTGAGGTGTTTTTCTCTCTTATAAAACACAATCAGTGTGTTTAGACCCACTGAGCTTTAAGAGAATTAACACATTCACACTTTCATACACGTAAACACATTACAGGGAGGTTAGAAAATGACTTAATGAGATAAAATAGACTCCAACAGAGCAGCAAGTTTGCAGCAGCAACAAATTATCATGTTGTGATAATCCTCTAATAAATACAACTGTTTTATGGTTTGACACAGTTTACTTTATTATTATTATTATTATTATTATTATTATTATTATTATTATTATTATTATTATTATTATTATTATTTCTTCAGTGGAATTAACGCTTTTTAATGATTTCACAATATATTATGTTCAAAATAGTTTAGTAGAATTTAACCCTGAAAATAAGTACATGTACATGATGTGATATTGTCAGATTTTGTGCGATACCAACCCTGCAACCCTGAAGAAATAACTACAGTTACTACATTAAACCATCCAGTGGTGTCCTGGCCATCTAACATACGGATAAAACCCAGCTAGCCACCACATCACTGGGCTGGTTGACCATAAAATGTTCCATAAAGTTCTTGCCAGCCGTCCAAACCGGTCCAGTTCTGTACCGACTGCAATTTCTGAGAGTTAGCCGGCAGATCACAACCAAGTGAGTATCCTCTACGGCCAATCCCAGCAGTTCACTCCAGTGTCGAGATTTATTACAAGTACTCCAAACAAACAAAACTCTTCTACAGCTACATCCTTTGAGCGTGCTATTCAAGATAAGAGGATTTCTAACAGGCAACACAATCTGCTTTCAACAAACAGAAAAACAACAAGTGTGGAACATCAACAACAATCAGCTTCTACATTTGTTCATGATTCAAAACCAATCAAGCCAAACCCAAAAAACATGCTACACATACAGACATAGAGACAGGAAACAAACACTAAAACACACACACTGCTCAGTGCATTAGCATTATGTTAAGTCACCCTTGCTGCACCCTGAAACACACTGGTGTGAGATCAGGTCACTCTCCGAGAATGAGCACAGCATAAGAGACAGAGAAGCGCAGCCCCTCCCTGTCGTGTTTGTGATTTTGCTGGAGGTGGAGGGGGAGAGGGCTCTAACAGCCACCCATGCATGCAGGGCCAGTCTGTTGTAATTTAAAGGCTCACTTGTTTAATAAGCGAGGTCTTAATTTGTTAGCGCTGCCCGTGCTCAAAAAGGCAGAGGATTTTAACAAGATCCCTTCACAGAAGTCAGTGGAATGGTGTGAAAGTCCTGCGCTGCACATTTCACTGTGAGGTTTTTCTTCAAAGATGCAACACATCATCTTATAAATGCATACATTTGAACTGGCAGCAAAACCTAATTAGTCATCATGCACCTCGGTGTTTTTCACCTGGACACACTCCTGTATGCTGTTCACACTCTCCCTGCAGAAAAGCAGCAGGGAAAGCATGAGCAGAAATCACTCCACACTAAAAAAAACAAACAAATCAATTACAAAAAACAAGTTTAAATGTGACTGCATCTATTTGTAGTGGTGGAAAATAATGATCCACAAATCTCTCTGGATCTAGCTGCAACCATTTTCTCCTGTGAATTATTACCAAATTGCAATGGGGCTTTTTTAGCGAACACATTCTGGTGACTTCCTGTGCCAACATTTTTGTGTGCACGGGCAAAAAAAAATGGATGAAACAACTAATTGAACAGATTGTTTTGGTGGAAAAAAAGAGGCTTTTTTCCTGTTGGGATTTGGAAGTAGGCATAAATATGAGGTCAAAGACAGCACTGTCAGGGTGTGGATGGGAGTAGTTACAGAGGGTGGGGACCATGTAACTGTAATAGAAACTCTCTTTCTCCTCCTCTTTAACCAGAAATCACTGGCCTAATTAGCTTTTTAGTTAGCACTCAACACAGCAATTAGACCTGGCTAATATTAGAAGTGCTAAACAGAGAGAGAGAGAGCTAGACAGAGTGAGAGAATTCACAGGAAATGGTACGACTGGGCGGCAACATGGCTGGAGCTGACACTTGAGATAAAGTGTGTTGCAGTCTACACAGCATGAGTAACCAAACAAATGTAGACACACACACACCAGACACACATGCTGGACTCCCATGAGGCACTGCAATGAAAAGACGCTTCAGCTTCTGTCTGGATGACACATATTTTCCCCTTTAAGGACGAAGAAAAATGCTCCGCTCTCGGTTCACATGTAGCCTGTCAAACAGCATGAATGGCGCAAAGGATCTGGCAAAGCCAGAGTCCGACGGCGCAAATGGCTCAGCTGGCCACTGAGATAATCATTACTCTCATTAGGATTCCACTGTGCTCCATTCAAATCGGCGGGCACCTCACGCCATTAAGGCGAAGCTGTCATGCTGGAGGCATGGTCAAGCTTTTTTTGGGGGCCAGTCACCCAGCTGGGACAAATGTCTTTGCATGGTGTTGTGATGCCTTTTTACTGGCAGAATAACGAAAAACTGGTGGAAGATTCCAGTTTTCTTCACACCTTCAGTGTTATTTTCAGTCACGTTGGTGGCTTGGCTTTGCAGATCGCAGTGTCATTTTACTGGTCAGTGAGTTGTTTTTTTAGTGCAGACTGAAATATTTCAACTCCTCCTGTATGGATTTAAAGGATAAAAGGTCAATGTTGAATAATAGAGGAGCTCTGCAGTTTTACAAAACATTTATTTGGTTTTGGAGGCATTTTTATTTGTTATTTTCTTCTTGGTTACAAAAATGCCTCAGGTATTTTTTTTTTCTTTGTTTGCAACCTGCCTGCCTGTTTAAATGTTCATGTTGCTCGCCCTGAACTTTTCTGTGTTTGGTTGAAAATATTTAGTTGTCTCTGCATCCAGGTAAAGCCCCGAGATAAAATGAAAAAAAAAAAAAAAGATCTTCCAGGTCATTGTAATGAAAACGCAGACATATTTCCGATAACTGAAATCTCACGGTTTTACATTACTACCACTCTGAATTTGCATGAAAATATGACACAGCAATACCCTCCCTCATTTCCATAATCCCACAGTTTTCACATCCCGACTGAGCACAGCAGAAACAGCAGCTTCTGATAACCACACAATGAATGTGCTGAATGGTATTCCACCTACAGCTGGTTGGTGGGGCTGCGGCTGACAGCACTTCACCGAGGATGTGTAGGCTGCCAGCTTTGTGGCAATTGTGACATTAAATATGTTTTTATGTTTCACACTCTGTGCCTAATTCATTAAACTTTTTTTTCCCCCTTGCTATCGCCTTGTCTGTCTTTTACAGAATTTGCAAAGAAACTGAAAAACTTTCTGACTGCAGACACACACACGCACACAAACAGAGGCTTAAAACTGTCAATAATCTCAGTTCATTTCTTTTTCAGACTCTCTCTCTGGCCATGAAAGCACACAGCAATCCGACAGAGTAAGATACTAATGAATAGCAAACTGTGCCTTCAACAGGCAAGTGTGCATTGCTGGGCACTTGCGGTATAATCTACCAAACAATCAAGTGAGCAAGAAATGGACAAGGCAGGAGGCAGAGAAATGACCCTCAGAACTGCTGAAATAGCACCGCGGGCTGAATGATTGCACAGGCACACCACGAAAAAAGAAGGATGGGGGGGTAAAAGAGAAAAATAATGCAGAGTGTTCAGTGGTTTATGCTTTCTTTCTTGTTCTATGTTGTCCGAGAAAGCTTACTGCATGACAATAAACTGCACCCACCCCGTTTTTTTTTTCATCGTGTACCATCAGCTGTGCTTTGTGAAGATATGTTTTTCCGTCTAATCACTTTGCCCCTCCACCTATTCCTCCATTAACTCCTCTCTTCCTCACTCCATCCTCGTTCCTGTCTCTGGGTGATGAGTCAGGGAGCAGCAAGGGGTCCAAGATATTTGCATCAGTGCCTCGCCTCATTTCCTTTCCTAATGGGAGACATGGGAGCACGGCAGCAGACAGAAATGGGAGCTGTGGGACAATGGAGGAATAGGTGGGTGGGTGGGTGGAGGGGTGGAGGGGTTGACAGAAGAAGAGACAGACAGATAGAGAAGGCGAGATTCTATTAAAAGACAGACTGAATGATGAAGGCTGTTCGAGTAGGTTGGTGGGCCCTAGAGAACACATTAGCATTAAAATAGCAAACAACCAGTAATGCAAATGATTTCATGAGTGAGTCATTTGTAGCCTAAGAGTGTTGATTAAGAACTGAGGTAACACTGTGAATCATTGGTGTTCACGCTACGTAACTAGATCAACCTAGACAACCCCTTCATCTTCTTCTCCTCCTCCTCATCTTTCTTGAGATGCTAGAGAGCTCACAGATTCATCGACTCTTCGAGTAAGGCAATGTTGGTATTGCAACATGTGTACTTGTGTGTGCAAGCATGTGTGTGTGTTTTTTTTTTGCACCTTTTTGGAGGCGGGCAGTCAAGCACCGCTCACTATTTCACTCCAGCAGAGGAGGAGAGGCCCACACATCATTCCCATGACAACACTACGCCTGCCTGCCAATGTGAGCACCTCTACCTATCTGAGTAATTAGGCAGGCAGCCACTGATGCATTACCCGCTATCAGATGCTGCATAGCAAACAGCTAGACCCTCACAGAAAAGTATGCACCAAAAAAAAAAAAAAGACCCAAAAAAGCAATCAAGCGCACTCTGAGACGACCAGAGGAGCGTGGTGACGATTTAAAATTCAGACTGCTTAAGGACCTACACTGAAGCTAATGGAAGTACAACAACATAACAGCATAAACAGGCTCGATGGGTCACAGTCCCTGCCTGCCCCCCCACCTCCACTCACAGCTGTGGGACTCTATCACCCAGCTGCAGAAGGTGATTTGGACCTGGGAGCATCCCTGTTTGCCATCCATCTGGTACTGCAGCGCTGGGGATGGAGTTAGTGTATGTTTGCTTCTGTTTGCAGCAGTGGACGATTGCATGCCAGGCCCCTGGGCTGGCACCACTCTGTGCAAAAAAACCTAATGCTAGCATTATTGCTCTCCAGGGGAAATGGGGTTTGTGTCCCGGCACAGCTGAGCAGGCTACAGGCTGTGGGGTGGGGGTGAGGGTTGCCAACTATGGAAGTTTTCACTGAGGGTAATGCCTGGGGCGACAGTCGGAGGAAGGAAGGGAGGAACTGTACACACGAGGAAGCAAACATCCGTCACAGGCTTCTGCTTTTGTCACTGCATTATGACAAATATTAGCGCTCCTTTTTCTAAAGCAAAACACTGCGGCAGCCAAGGAATGAAAACTTAAGGAGGGCACAGTGACATGTCCACAGACTCATTTCTCCTCAATAAAACAGGACTCTGGGAATTACGCATTGTACTTCCATTAAGCTGAAGTAAACAACAGGAAACAGATTTCAATGGTCTCAACTGATGCTGGGATATTATCCACTTTCAGACTATTGCATGGCTCAGAAAACCCCCATCCATCCTACATCAGCATGGCGGTCGCCCCAACCAATGATCCATTGTTTCAGTTTTGAACACCTCAGTTCTTTAAAAGCAAAACCCAGACCTTTGCCCCTTTTTACCTGGTAAATGCAAACAAATTTCAAACTCCAGGCTCCACGTTTGTAACATCAGCCCTCTGTTAAAGCGTCTTCAAGCCCTAGTTGAAATAACCCTGGTGACAGAGTTACTCTCTCCAGATCGACAAAGAAAACTTTATACAACTGTTATACATACTGAGAAGTGCTCCCAATGACTAGTACACTGATTTCGAAGTTTGAAACCAGTCGTGTTCCCCTTTTATTATTCAATATTTGCAATTTGTTCCCCTGAGTGATCTGTCAGTCAGTCAGATGAGGACCAAAAACTTTTCATGTTTGATGTTGCTCGCAAACTCCCATAAAAGCCGATAATGGCGACTGCAGTTGCAGCGTTACGCTTAAAACAATCGTCTCCTCTGCCCTTCTTTAATTGGGATTGACATTTAAATGAAGCAGTTAATGTGTGCCAAGGACAGAGTATGCCGTGTTAACAATTAAAATGCTGCTTAATGGGGCATGCCGGAGCTATTCTGAGTGCATGTTGTGGGAGAAAGAATAGGGCATACTCTATTAGTCAGAAACCAGAGCATTTCCCTGAAGTGGGCCAAGGTCAGAACCACTCCTTCGTTTCTAGGAGAGATGCTCATCATCGAGGCACTTCAAAACCCTGACTAAAGTCATTAGCATAAACACCAACATGGGAGAAGGCTTTTAGCATAACAAAAAGTGGCCATCGTGGATATTCTGTCATTTATGTAACACCTCTCTAGGCATGTAAAAAAAAAAAAAGCGAGAGCTGCCAGGCTTACATGGGAGCTGAGAAGTGCCTTCAGGGCCCATTACTCCCCTCTTTAGCCCCTTTTATGCAGCCTGTTACTGCACTTTTTACTGTACCTCGCTGTTCTGTATAAAAGCTTCAAGATCAAAAAAGCAGAGGGGTCGACTTGACACTTTGGTGCAAAGGTGTGCAGTGGTGACGACAAGTTAAGTGTGTGACCCGCTGGTGGGACATTTAAGAATAGCTAGCAGCGTTCAGCAGCTAGCTAAAAGAAGAATAATAACAGTAACTGAAAATGTCTGCAACTTGGGGAGATCCAGAGCAGAGTATGACGTCAACCACCAGAAAACAGGTATGGCAAACGATTTTAGTGCCATGTTGGTCATTGTAAAACGCTGGCTGATGCACAAGCACCTGAAACCTCCGACTAGACGCCAAGGCCGCTGTGTGATCCGTCATGTCCATCATGCCAGACAGGTTCTGAAACACTGGCTCACTATCTAAAATCACATACTGGGGTGGTATACAATGTTTAGTTCAGTGTAAAAACACAAGGAAGGGATTCGTTATGGTGAGCTTCCTCTCACTTCTTCCTCTTTCTCTGTATAACACACTGTTTGGAAGACTTAGGCTCACTGGTACTGAGGAAGTTGGATTTGCTGGAGCTTTTGGGTTTGGGAGATCACAGAGCAGACAAGAAAAACAGAGGAGGAGGGCAGGAGGTACAGCAACCCGCCAAAATCAGATCATTTTCAGGGCTGAATGACTCAAAGGCCTGTGTGTGGACGGGAGGAAAACGGGATGGAGCAGAGAGAAGGAGGGCCGTGCCAGAGGTAGGTGGAGGAGGAAGTCAAATACAGAAGTACAGAGGTTCAGTGTGTGTTCTTCCCACCGATCCCGTCCTTCTGCCTTCATGTGTCTGAAGGCTACAGTGTGCCCCTTGTGTCCCGGGCCAGAGGGGGAACAGGGCTGCTCTCTGTGTTTTCCCGTACCTTGTGAGGGGGTTAAGTCTCCCCGCAGGCAGTTTTCACTGTGTGTTTTTGGGGTTTGATGTGAGCCCAGCCTGAGGAGGCCCCGTGTGTTCTTGTGCCACAGAAAAGTTTACAGTGAAGGAGGAGTTCCTTGATATAAGCTGTGAAGTGGGCAGGTTGTCGAGATCCAGCGGGGCCAAAGACTGAACACAGTGTTAAGATTATTATACAGATGCTCTGCACTCGTTACATGTTTCCATCTTGCTGTCAAGAGGATTTTCGCGCAGTTATGACAAGCTTTAAAAAATAGCCCCTCGTGTGTTAAAATGATAAGCAACAAGTGACTGAGTTTGATTGATGTTTTTCACATTGTGTCTTCCTAATATTTTTAAAGAGTTGGTATCTGATTAACTTAGCTTAGAAAAAAGACAGGAAACAGGAGAAGACAACTAGCCTGTCTCAGTCTAAGAAACCAGAGCCGCCAACCAG
The DNA here is from genome assembly GCA_029783645.1 of Ctenochaetus hawaiiensis. Taxonomy (NCBI): domain Eukaryota; kingdom Metazoa; phylum Chordata; class Actinopteri; order Acanthuriformes; family Acanthuridae; genus Ctenochaetus; species Ctenochaetus hawaiiensis. Next base: position 5,502,457 of record JAPZDY010000009.1, read on the forward strand.
TTCTGTTCTTTGAGTAATGCAGAGTGTTTTTGTGATATTTCTGTTCTGAGTGATTAAAATTAGCAGGCAGCGCTTTCTGAGAAAACAGACAACATCCCACATGACTCTTGCCTTCCTTCTACCGACCCTCAAGCTAAGAATTTATGTTCTTTTTTTAATGTAATTTTAAGTAGTTTTGTTACCAGGTGTTATTGTTTTATTTTGTGTTATTTTATTTTTTATTCCATTCCCAATTACAGCATTTTTTTTTTCACAGTATATTCCTGATTTTAGTTTCATATCATTTCAATTTAATATTCCTGGGTCCTGGTCTTTATCTAACTTAAGCCAAACGGCTGCTAGCTGTAGCTTTAGATTTACCGACAGATATGAGAGTGATATTGATTTTCTCATTTAGCTCTGAGCCAGAAAGAAAATAAGTGCATTTCCCAAAATGTCAAACTAATCTTTTAAAAACAGTAGCCTATAGCCTGTATTTAATATCCTTCTTTTTGAGCCAATATTTTTATTATTGAGCATTGCAATATATAAGTTATGTTCATTTCTTTAATAATAGTATTACATTTTTTAAGTCATATCATTTATATACTTTTTTAAATTCATCAATGTAGTAATTTTTCTCTGTCGATTTTTATCAATGAATCAAGCTGCTACAAATATTAATGCAATCTATCTGTGTGATGTTTTATGGAATTGTCAAACATGTGAGCGGTCCGTCCTTGAATCAGCTGAATAAAATGCCTATGTTCACTCAAATAACCGTGAGGAAGGCTTAAATAAAAAGGAAATCTGTGCAAATGAGACCACATTTTTTTGTAGCCTTGTATCTATTTAAATTCTTGACATCAACATGTGCTACATGTCGTTCGTGTCCCAAACAAGTATGTGTGTAATTACAGTATGTATGAGAGTAAAAGCACAAGAAGTTCTCTTGTTCAGATGTTCCCTTCTGTGTTTTTCACTCTAAGTTTGCCATCGAAAAAAAAAACAGTAGCAGAGCAGATTGAGTGTGTACTCTTTCACTACAGTGATCTGGCTATTGATTTCATACAGACTTTTGTGGTTCAATTCGGCTTTAAAGGAAAGGAGTGCCTTGTTTTGATTCTCGCCTTTTTCTTAGAACAGAGTCACTGAGGCGTCACTGCACTGCAGATCCTGCACCACCCTGCACATACAACTGTGGGAATTAAGACACAATAAACTCCCATTAGGTTCCTCTGAATGTTTGTTTGTACCCTATACCTTAGTCTGTCAGCCGTTTAGGTCTGTCACCTAACGCAAACCCTTAACACTAAAAAAAGAAAAGCTACTGAACATATTGTTGTATAAGGATATTACACAGAAGCTGCATAGAGCAGACAAAGCCTCTGCAAAAACCGACAGGAATAGAGTGAAACATCTGCAACACACTGACACAAAAGCTCTGTATGAGAAGTTTCTGTTCAAAGCCCTGGTCTAGTGTTTCAAAATCATGTCCATTATCTTTAAAAAAAAATACATCCTTTTAAAGAGAGTGGCTGTATTAAGCTTTGTCCAACTGTGCAGCAAACTGTTATTAGCGACGGGCTATCTGAAAGCCTTTTCTAATACAATATTGTTGTTTCAGGGAGCCTTTTAAAGCCTGTATCCGTTCTTCTCTTTCCATTCTCTCGTTTTCCCAGGCTTGACTGAACAAACTAAGTGTTGGCTATGCGTGGCTCTTCCAGAGAGCAGGTGCATCCATTCCCCCACTCTCTTTATCTTTGCCGTGCGCCCTCTCTGACAGCAGCGTCGTTACGATTGCTAACCCAACCCCAGCAGCCCCCTGTTTTGTCAGCAAAAATGCTCCCAGGAGCGAAAGCAATGAAAGATGCCCCTTTTTCTCTTTACCGAGAGAAAAAAAAAATATATGGTTCAATTATAGGGTCTGTCAGGCCTGCATGAGTTTGTGATGGCCTGACCTGAACTGTGAGAGAGATAAAGCCAAGCCGCTAACTAATGTAGTGCAGGCCGAGCTCTTTGTACGTTCAGCTTTTGATGCCTCGTTCACCGAGAATAACTACATTTAAAACTCAGGTTTGCAACAAAAAACGGATATTAAAGCTAAAATAAAACAGTGAAAAATGTGCAACGAATTGGAGGCTGAGGCAGTCTTATTCGACTTTGCCAGTCAACTAAGTCTACGCCGGATGAACTGTGTAAGCACTGACTCACCAAACAGGAAGAAATGGAGAGAGACACAGTAAATCAATGCAGGTAACAGAAGTGATTTAGTGGATCAGTGAGTCGATGTGTGTGTCGGTCGTGTGAGTTAAGAGCTTATGTGTCGGCTGCTGCTGCTGCTGCTGCTGCAGGGCTGAGAGGGATTTTAAACTGGAGGAAGTGGAGTTAATGTGGGATCTTGAAGAGCAGAGAGTCGGCCTTGCGTTCTTCACCCGTTCTCGGCCCACCAGTTTGACACAGATGATGAGAGGCCCCAAGCAGAGTGCAAAGGCACATCACCCACACACACACTCATGCAAACGCTGAGATGAAAAAAAAAAAACACCTAAGCCATGAAAGTTAAGGAGGAAAAAATACCGCAGAGAAAAAAAAAACACATGCACATGCTGTGACATAAACTGAAAACCATGAAAGCAAACCGAGGCTGCGGAAAGAATAAACACGCTCAGTTTCCTAGAGCTGCTTAGCCCACATATGGTAAGAGGGTGATAATCTGACTTTTAATCAAAGGCCAGGCCACCCCTGATAGGTTCGCTAAGCCCCGGTTCATTGTGAGGATGAGGCAGACCGGCATGAAAGAGGGCAGCTGAATAACATCAGCGAGTCTGAGTCAGTCAGCTACGTCAATAGTGGCATCACAAGCTCATCTTCAGCATCACCAACGCTACCGGGCCATCTGGGGTGACCTGAACCACACCCATCAATATCCAGTCTTCCCTCCTCACAGCCTGCACGGCTCAATAAGAGACAGTAAAACAAGAGTGTGTGCCTCTGATCCAGTCCTTCAGATGGAGGAGGATACTGTGATCAGCATGGATTAGATGTCTTTGCAGCCTGATCAATGAGAGATGTAGGTGGTGGTGATGGTGGTGGTGATGGGGGGGGTTGGTGGCTCGGTGGGGTGGAGGAAGCTTTGGTACCACCTCCTGCGGGCTGTAATGACTCTGATAGCTGATATCTGGAGCCGTGGGAGGCAGAAGAGGAGCTGTTTGCTGTGCAGGAGATAAAACAGATGCTGTTCCCAAAGGACAGGCGCATGAATGTAAGCTGAAAAGCACAGAGAGACGATGCACAGTAACACACACACACACACACACACACACACACACACACACACACACACACACACACTAGCTGTGTGTAGAAAT